>JASDQU010010976.1:60816-93401 GCA_032191745.1 Picea mariana | reverse complement strand
ATGGACTTTCTAATTTAGTTATTTATGACTAACATACAAGTGTCAATGCAATGTACTTGAGCAAAAGACGTTGTTGTGAAACATGTGAAATTAGCAACAAAATTGCTCATACCTACCTCTTAAATATATAATAGTTGTAACAAACTGAAAAGTTAAAATAATTATGACACTAATGATAATGTATTACTTGTGTATACCTTAAAAGTAAAATTAAAGTAATAATAGTAATTATTGACAATGTCACAAGTGTAAATTGAAGTTTTCAAAAAGTTTTTAAAATAAATAAATTCATGAATAAAAAATTGGCATATTAATCCTATCTATAAGACTCAAAAGTATAACCAAACTAAAACACGTGTTCCTCTAGACTTTGAAGTAACAAAGTGTGAAAGCTATATAATATCAACAAACTTAAACAGGTTAAGGGCCTTTTTTAACTTCCTATATAGCACCAAAAAAGGAGGAAACACCACCAAAATCTAGATGACAAAGGTTTATTTTCTTGTTGGTCATTGCGCAGAAAACAAGACGTGCATATCATACATGTATGGAAGTATCTTGTGACGGTCAACACAACCAGCTATCACAATATCTATTAGGAATAGTTTGCATTAACGCAGATCGTCAGAGCCTCTGAGACCCATAATAAGGTGTGGTTTAATGGAAGACATGATGATGGATGAAGCACTTTCACCCATGTTTATGCAATTTATGTCTTTTATAAGATGTATAAATACGTATAATGCAATGCTATATTTTTTTATCAAATAAATAGGTACACTAATGTATTTTCTATTGAATAAATAAGTATAATGATATTAAATTACAAGTTAAAGATGATCATGTGTAATTTTTATAGATTTTTTTTTTTTTTTTTTTTTTTTTAATTTTTAATTTTATTATTTTAATCTGACAATTTTGTTAAAACCACATAAACATAATCATTTCATTGTACTCTACCAATAGAAAATTAGATATTTCAAATTTTGTAAATTAATACAAGTATTTTTATGTTTATAAAAATTAAAATTAATAAAAGAAAATTAACAAACTTTTGAAATCCTTATGCAATCTCAGACAATTAATTGAAAGTCAATACTATTTAACTAAAAACAATTACAATATACACTGCCTTTAGACAATTATAATAAAGTTTGTTGCAAATTTTGTGATCATTGAGTTAATGAGTTCATCATTTGTGAACTGTCTAAAGGCCCAACACCCAAGCATGTTGGTATAAATGTTCAATGATTTCTTTGCATATTTCACTAACAATTTCTTGCACTACATCCAACTTACCCGTGCCCTCCAAAATAAGAGATATATAGAACATGGAAGGCCCAAAAAAACAGTAAGATATTTCTCACATAGGAGTGTTTCTAGTGGGCATATAATTTGTAGCGTTAACTTTGATTATGTGGCCAACATAATTTATCCATTTTCTTCAACAACCTCCACCAAATATGAATATAACAAATTTGCATCTTTGACATGTTATAATGCATGAATGGATTTCAAGGAACACGGTTTCTTTAGGGCACGACACAAAGAAATTTGGAATCCTCGTGTCTATCCACCCATCTCACATATGGTGTAGTAGGTACTCTTTTGTACTCTTCCATGAACTTTTAAGGTCTTGTAGTGTTTTCTTGACAGGGAGTGACTCTCCAGTTAACCTTTTTCCTATGATTGCATTATAAGAGAGGGATTTGTTAACCCTTTTCCTATAATTGCATTATAAGAGAGGGATTTTATGCAGGGTCAATGATTGTAATAACATCAACCATGGGTTGAAAATAATGAGTTTATGAGGTTAAATGGGATGTTATCATTGTACCAAAACCTTCTCACTGTGGTATCTCGTATTTTTTTTTTAATTAGAACTCTCCAAGGATGACTGATCCTTAGGGATCCCGTGAGGAATGAAAAAAAGAGCAGTTATGGTTGGACTAGCAACATTTGATAATTAACTACCTATAGGGAGCATTTCAAAACTTCTGCCTGCTATCGCAATTTCAAATTTCATCATGGCTTTCTTTGATTTGCTTAGATGGTTTCGAAATCAAATAGTAGTTGCAGTGTAACTTCTTTAGCGAAATGGTCACAAACTATGCCATCTTTCCACGGGACTCGTTCTAGTTGGTGTTTTAGTCTATTTATGCCCTCATTCATTTGGTTACAATGTTTGTAGTTTACCTTCATATGAACCTAAAAAATATGTCATTTTGCTTATTTTATTTTGACATTTTCATGACCATATGACTTGTAAATATCCCATTTTATACCTAGAACATTGCATATGCTATCTTTTTTATAGCCATGTAGGGTTTATTTAGTAGCAACTTGTAACATGATGTATTCGATATTTTTTGATCGGTAAACGAGAGGCTTATAACCTTACCATTTCACCAACATGAAAATATCTGTAAAACAAATATTACCTTAGATGTTTAGATGATGGGAAAAGATTCAACCAACCAATCCACAATTCAAGTCGGCCCAAGTACGAATGAAGTTGACGACCAGGAAGTCGAGTTGGAAAAATGAGTCGTAAAAGTGAGTTAGAAAGAGAGGAAAGTCGAGTTAGAGGCAAGGCAAGTCGACCAAGTTGGGTCGACCAAGGGAGCCAAACCTACCAAAAGGAAACCGGGTCAAAGTGTGGGCGGATTGGGTTGACTGAGAATGAGTGTCAGTAGAATGAAGAAAGGAAATCGACCAAAGGAAAATCCCAGCAGGAATGGGTCGACCTGTGGGTAAAACAATTAGTTAAAGGGTGGATTCGACAACCAACTGCGTAGGAAAATGTTTTGGGACGACTTTTAGTAATCCACGGTGCTTAAAAATGTATGGAAGTCGATTGCAACAATCATTAACAGAAAAAAAATGTATGGGGCGAAATTGATAGTGGGTGAATTGGCAAAAACATGTATATGGTCCATGGGTAGCTAATAAATTCCCACACAACCCCAAATTTCTAAATATACTCCGTCCCTGATTTATGGGCAAAGGAAAATGCTTTGCAAAGTCAAGAATGTTCCCAATGACTCTTAAAATCAAATTAGAAACCCCCAAGTAGATAGGAATGACTTAGGAAGGAGGGTCTTCGATTTAAAACTCATACATCAATGTACACGTGTAGTTTAAGAGTTGTTAGTTTGGATTGCTGACCCACGATGATCATATTAATATAAAACAAGCTCAACCCAAACGCCAAGAAGTTCTCGTCACTAAAACATACAAAGACAATCATTAAATTACGGTGCACATCATTTACCATTCATAAAAAAATATAAACCACAACAACCATTACACATAAACTCAAAATTTACCTTGAAAACCAAAATGGGAAAACCAACATTCTTTTGGCTTTGACCAGGTTCTTTATTATTCAACCATGAGAAAATGATAGGCTCTTTGGTTCATCTCTATGCTCCTCAATGACATTTGGGCAACCTCTCTACACCATTCACAACCAAAGAACCCTTTTCTCGTTGTGGAGAAACACAATATAGAGTGTTGTAACTTGAAATGGTTCTTGGCTGTTTAGAGAAACCATGCCAAGGAATCCTGAACTAACTTTAGATCCAAGCTAGCCCTTGGATTAGAGGGAGTTCCTGGATTAGAGGGAGTTCCCTCGATGTTTAAAAGAAATCCAACTACTCTTAGAAGGAGTTCCCTCAATGTTTAAAAGAAATCCAACTACTCACTGAGCAATAGCTTATGAATACTTCAACAAAAGATGACTAGGCCAGGTTTCATGAATAAGTAGGAATGGGTTTTAAAAATAGTTTAAAGAAAATCAAATGGTGAGAGAAACTAAGGTTTAAAAGAACTGCAAATATTCATGAATTCAAATGCCTTTCTAGTGGGCATAGAGTCTCATTGGCTTGAGCACAAATATGAGAATGATGAAAGAACGCGAGAAGACATTTGAAACTCAAACCTAAGAGAGAGCACCACAATCTTGGTAAATCCGAGGTGAAGAAAGTGAGCCGAGCATAAAGATTATGAATCCAACATGTAAAATGAACATTAAAATCTGGGCATTTTAAAGAATGAGTCCATAAATGAAATATTCAAAAATGCAATTTGTCAACAACATTGAAAATATAACATAATGGGAGAAGGTAGAATCTGGGCATTTTAAAGAATGAGTTCATAAATGAAATATTCAAAAATGCAATTTGTCAACAACATGGAAAATATAACATAATGGGAAAAGGTAAAATCTGGGCATTTTAAAGATTGAGTGCATAAATGAAATATTCAAAAATGCAATTTGTCAACAACATTGAAAATATAACATAATGGGAAAAGGTAAAATCTGGGCATTTTAAAGATTGAGTGCATAAATGAAATATTCAAAAATGCAATTTGTCAACAACATTGAAAATATAACATAATGGGAGAAATTCATTACCAATGAAATCTTTTGACCAATAAAAAAAAAATACATTCATTAGAAACTGGAGAAAACCAAATTGTTACTGTTGTAAATCAAATTACATTCGAACAAGAGCATGTTTGATTAAATTAAGAAGCTCAATACAATAAACATAAGTAAACCAAGGCTCATAAACAATAAAGCACAAATCCTTAAAAAAGATCTATGGTCAGATATTTATAATACAAGAAACCCCTCGGGTTTCTGACCTCTAAGAAATTCCAGCCTCCTCTGCCAAAATAATACTTCCCCTTCCCGTCCTTAAGTCTTCATCTGCTTCTTTTATAATCTTTCACATGCTCAACTGCTGCTTGGAAAATTGTATCTGTTTTGACTGAATGCTGATATTCTACTTTCAAATCTGGAACAGATTGATTTGTTTTACTAAAAATAATCTTGGATTTGAGAAGTTAAAGAAGACTTGACAACGTGGTTCATGTGTTATCTTTCTTTTACAAAAAGATAGGAATTTTATTTGTTGTTATTAGTTCTCCAATATTCTCTTCCTGCCACGTGTTTTCCATCAGATTTCAATGTCTTCTTGTAAATATCAACAAGCCCATTAAATTGTCTCTCAGATGTGAACAAGAATTCAATTAGATTATCTTATTCCTGATGTCTTCTAGTTTCTTCAATATTTTAGCAGGTGTGCAATCAAGTTCATTTGCAATCTTGTGCTGCAGATCAAGTGGAGGGATGGGAAAATGCTCACAAATATCATCATCAATCACATCCTTCACTGGAAAATAAGATGATCTATAACCCATGTGATATCTGTTGCCCAAAGGAGGTTTTTCCTGCCTCAAATGCATCTCCAGGTGTGAGAAGAAGTCAACATCCTCTCTTGAAGTAAATGGCAGCAGTGCCCCAATACTTCCCATCACTGTCCCATAAATGAGACCTTCACCACCACCAGGTATAAGTGATACCTTCTGTAAATTTCTTACTACATCCCCTATATGAAATTGTATTATTTCTTCAACTTTATTTGGTGCTGCATTCAGCTCACCCGGTTCCCACCTAATTCATCCACCAGTAGGATCATTTTCATTCTCGTATGAAAATTCTTGTGGTAAGTGAACAAAGTAAACATTTCCAAACTTATCTACTTCTTCCATAGTGTCAAGATTCTATATGTTTTGATCATGTTAACCAACGAGGAACACAATCATCTGCGAAAATATACAACTGGTTCTCATCGTGTCGATACTTCACCAACATAAATACGATCACCATAAGTGTGAATATACACAATTGTATTAAGAAATAGATTATTCTCACATTTCCTCAGCAATTTCCTTTTTCCCAAGTCATATATTCTCAACACCTGCCTAATTCCAACTAATAGGTGGCTTTGGAATTGATATAATCCAAGAGGCAATCCATCAACTTGTATTTTATGCAAAATTGAAACATTCATTGTTATTACAGAATATATAAAGGCATTAACCACTGAATTTATACATCTGTCGCTAAAAAAACCAACTATAGAACACCCTCATTACTAGTGAAGCAACATTTTGGTCATCGAGCAAGTTTTTGCTATTGCTCAAAATAGGCTACAACAAGGCATTCTGGTCTCCAAATATGGAATAAATGCTTGTAGATATTGAGGAACTAATAGGATAGACCTGAAACCCCACAAATGAATCTTATTCCTCTTTGTCATCGGATCTGTCAAGTGCTGCAAGCCTCTCTACAAGAGGAGGGTGAGAGTAATGATATGCTGAATACCAAGTATCAATATTCATAGCCGATAAATTTTCCTTATGCAACTTAATAAGTCCTTCTCGGAGAGGAGCACCATGGCCAATATTTTTTACAAAACTGTCGGCCTGGAACTCAGTTGCCCAATTGACAAGATTGAGAGAAAATCTCACGAGATGACGAATAGGTCTTGCTGGAAAATGAGAAGCCCCACAAGTACGTGTTGGGTTTAGAAACCAAAGCTTTCGTAGAGATCTTTTGAATTCCGAACAAGAGTATATCCACCAAATTGTAATAGTCTGGAAGAAGAGCTATCTGGGAGTCTATCCAAAATGATTTATCTGAGCTAAAATAGAAGTCTTCATTTCCGGATCTGATACATAATCAATATCTACACTTCCTTCATATGTATACTGATAGCAAACATTGGTTGCCTCTTTAGTGGGATTTTCCCTCTGTCCTGTAACTTGTCTATCCTTTTTAGCACCTGCAAACAAAAATGTGTTTGACCACAGGCTATTTACTTGACATTTGGATGATGGCTTTACCGGGCAGTTTGCGGGAAAAGAAAAAACTGCTAGTTATTTCAATAGTCATCGTAGGGGGTCCTCTATGGTTTTGAAAACCACCGAGGGAGGCTCCACACTCCTTCCTTTGATTGCCACGTGTGCCATTGAATAAACCACCAAATGGACTGTGAACCCCCTTACTTTATTCTCCGTGCAACTCTGGGGGGATAAATCCAAACGTTGACCATCCTCTTTATGAGCCATTAGATTTAGACTTTGGTAATTGAAATTAAAGTTGACAATGAAATTATGATTATTAACATTTTTGACTAGGTGCAAACTTTTATAGTTGCACAACGAAAAACTAATTATTCAACATTTGAGAATTCAAATACAAAAAAAAATATAAAAAAGGTTAGGAACCTAGGCTTGATGAAAGATTTTAGAATGCCAATGATGAGAGAAAATTATAGAGGCTTATCATATTTGAAGGTTTGGGGGTGATTACTTTAACACAAAATTTGGAGCGAGATTAATGGACACAACTAATAAGAAGAGGTCATATGGGATCTAGAATAATTCAGAGAATGAAAAAATAAACCAATTTTATGGAAAATTCAAATTTTTTTATAGGTTAAATTTATGTTACAACATTAGGGTCCCTCTCGGGATTGTGTCTCCCTGGGAGGAATGAAAGAACTGTAGACCATGTTCCTTCATCCATTCCTTGAAAACTTGCCTCTGTCCATCTGCAACCCTCTACATTCATGGACCTTGCAAATACATGTACTTTCTCTAAAACCATTTTCTCTATTATGAAACTAATCAAGAACCAATTCCTGTAACCATGTTCTATGATATGGAAACCATGTTTATTCTAAGCTGAAGCAACCAAAAACTTCCCTACTTCAAACTGAAACCAAAACTGCTCTGCAAACTTGAAATAAAGCACTGTGTTGCTGAACTAAAAACAAAAATAATGCTCAAACTGCAAGTTTATTTATACACACCGACCTCCTACTCTAATCAACTCTACTTTGGTTAAGTAAAAGTATACTTTCAGTGCAACCATAAAAGCATCAAATTGAATAACCAAACTCTAAGAAGACTTTTGGTCATTAAAATAAATGCCAATGTGTCGAACTGCAACTTAACATGACGCTGTAACTCATACTCATAGTGAAGAAATGTTGCAAAATTTGAGCTGACTAAAACTTCTAAAAATACTGCTACATGATCACGAAGACTATGAGGGATTGCCTTTTTTGTTCCCAAGGATTGAGCTATTTCTGCATTCCATATGCTTTCTTGATGAAGTAAGATTCTTCCACCTGCACTTCTTCCATAACTTTTTGTTCAAGATAATTAATCTTTCTACTCTTACGAACAAGTGACAACAATGCATTTATATGAATATTTTCATTAGACTCCTCATGCTTACCAAAGAGTTGTCGACTCGTGTAAATTTCCGAAGATATTAATGCAAGAATTTGTTCTGTATCATTATCTTTAATCACACAAAAGTAATGCTCTTGTTTGTCCTGAAAGAGTTATTGAACAAAGAATCCTTCACATCAATCTATATCAACCATATGCTCAAATAAAACTGGCCTTTAATTCCTGTTAAAACTTCAATTTTAATTTTCTTTTTAAAATCTTATTCGATACTTTTATAGGTTTCACACATAGTCACTCTGACTTGAGTGCTGGAAATTTCTAAAGATGGTGTTTTCTCTTCTTCAAAAAGGTGTTGATGATCTTCCTTAGGCACAAAGACATCAATATGTTTAATAGGATCTTGATTTTTATTCTCCAATGAAGGAAAAATAACTGTATCTTATTGAAAACTTTCAAGTGCATTCATATCAGAACTGTTCAAAGATGCTTCTTCATACAATCCTGCATAAATATCTCTTTCATTCTCATAGATATGATACATTTTCTCTTCCAACTCTTGATCACATTCTTCATCAATAAATCCTTTATGATTTTATTTAGGTACCGATTGTTTCGATTCTCCATTGCAACAATATTCATAGAGAAGCACAAGTGGACAAAATCTTTTGCAATGAGAATGAAATAGTATATGAAAATCGTTTAGAGAAGCAATACAAGCAACATGTAAATATTTATACCATTTTTGGGCATCACCATCCAAAAAGATCACAAACATTTTCATGAGAACATCTTCATGATGAATACCTAGCTAGTACATGCACTCATGAAAATCTATAAAGTGTTTTGCAGGGCAATCACCATCATCTTCTCTAAATCTTGGAAGACAATCTTCCTAGTCATTCTGTACTAGGCATGGGATTAGGAAAACTAGGAACATATGAAAAATCAACTGGAGCATACCTTGCAGCTATTTTAGTAGCAAATGAACTTGACATTGAAACACAATGGAGTCGCCAATGAAATCATAGTTGATTCATTGGGTGAATAAACACGCAACCTATGTCTGATCCTTGTTCACTTTCAAGCACTAGATCTGATCTTCATAAACCTTGGGGAAAATATCTCGAACCTTTGTCCTCGACAACGACGCCAAAAAGATGTTGTAACTTGAGATGGTTCTTGGCTATTTAGAAACAATGCCAAGGAATCTTGAACTAACTTTAGATCCAAGTTGGCCCTTGAATAAGAGGGGGTTCCCTCAATGCTTAAAATAAAGCTAACTACCCACTGTCATTGAGCAGTAGCTTATGAATACTTCAGAAAAAGTTGACTTGACCAGGTTTCATGAATGAGCAGGAATGGGTTTTAAAAATGGTTTAAAGAAAATCAAACTGCGAGAGAAATTGAGGTTTAAATGAACTGCAAATATTCATGAATTCAGAGGCCTTTCTAGTGGGCATGGAGTCTCAATGACTTGAGCACAAATATGATAATGTTTGGTGAAAGAACATGAGAAAACATTTGAAACTCAGACCTAACAGAGAGCACCACAATCTTAGTAAATCCGAGATGAAGAAAGTGAGATGGGCATAAAGATTATGAATCCAACATGTAAAATGCGCATTAAAATGTGTGTATTTTAAAGAATGAGTACATAAATGGAATATTCATAAATGCAATTTTCCAACAACATTGAAAATATAACATAATGGGAGAAGGTCATTACCAATGAAATCTTTTCACCATTAAAAGAAATACATTCATTAGACACCGGAGAAAACCAAATTGTCACTACTATAAATCAAATTACATTGGAACAAGAACAAATTTGATTAAATTAATAAGCTCAATACAATAAACATAAGGAAAATGATGCTCAGAAACAATAAGGCACAAATCCTTAAAACAGATCTATGGTCAGAGATTTACAATACAAAAAACCCTTTAGGTTTTTTGAATTCCAATAACTTACAACCTCCTCTGCCAAAAGAAGATTTCCCCTTCCTGTCCTTGACTCTTCATATGCTTCTTTTATAATCTTTCACATACTCAACTGTTGATTGGAAAATTGGATCGGTTTTGATTGAATGTTGATATCCTGCTTTCAAATTTGGATCAAATTGATTAATTTTACTAAAAATAATATTGGAGTTGAGAATTTAAATAGGAATCAACACCTGGGGTCATGTGTTATCTTTTTTTTACAAAAAGATATGAATTCTATTTTATTATTATTATTAATTCTCCAATATTCTCTTGTTGTCACTTGTTTCCATCATATTTCAATGTCTTCTTGTAAATATCAACAATCCCATTAAATTGCCTCTTAGATGTGAACAATATTTCAATTAGATTATCTTATTCTTGATGTCTTATAGTTTCTTCAATATTTCACCAAGTGTGCGATCAAGTTCATCTGCAATATTACACTGCAAATCAGGTGGCGGGATGGGAAACTACTCACAAATATCACCATCAATCACATCCTTCATTAAAAAATAATATGATCTATAACCCATGTGATATTTGCCGCACAAAGGAGGTTGTTCCTGCCTCAAATGCATCTTCAGGTGTGATAAGAAGTTAATATCCTCTCTCGAGGTAAATGGAAGTAATGCCCCAATACTTCCCATCATTGTCCCATAAATGAGACCTTCACCACCACTAGGTATAAATGATACCTTCTGTTATCATTCTATAATTTTCCTATGGTTGTGTAGGAAATCCCAAAGGTAACCATTTCAAGCTACTTTAGACTGTATTCTGACCTTATACAATCAAAGAGGGCTCTCTTAATAGCCAAAAGGCTTTCACACTTGAGGATATTCAACAATAACACTCAGAAGGTTAGATTTCTGATAAGATAAATTTTGTTTTTATAAAGGTTGGTGGTTGAGAGGATAGGAAAGGGAGAAGAACCATTGGGCAATGTAATCAGGGCAAGAATCTCAATGGTTTACAACTTAACACAGACTGAAAGCATCCCTGTAAAACTGAGGAAAAGTAGGCACCATGTTCAACAAGTTGAGGTAATAAAATGACAGTCAGAGAGAGGAGGAAGCCCACTGTAATGAGAGGCATATAGCAGAGGATGAATCTCTCATGACAACTTTTAGAGGAATGAAACATGAGGATGGCTACCTAACATATCACCCAATGATGGATGAATTCTGTGAGGAAAACCATTGAACATATTAACAACTTCAACTACATAAGAGGCACCTAATAATGGATGAATCTCTATATGAAGTTGCAAAAGAATAAACACATAAATCTGATAGTTGAAGCAGAGCATCTAGCAATGGATGAATTCTGGAACAAAGAATCATAAACACACAACAAACATATTCTATGGTGAAAGGAGCACCAAACAAGGATGAATTCGAGTCACACTACTCTTAGAAAACTGTTGTAAGATAACAAATAAAACAGGGAAGAGACAAGTTGAACATAAGCACCATGATGAATCTCAGGCCATAAACATGCTTGCTGTATTAATCTCACAAATAAATAGACATGGCCTTCATTACATTTGCAGGGGTTTCCCTTCCCAAAGTTGAGCAGAGCCCAGGCAACTCCCAGAACAACCTACCTAATGACTTCTAATTCCTATACTATAGCCTAGATAGGGATGATAGCATTACAATTCAAATTCCATTCTCTTTCCCAAAATAGAAACAATTACAAACAAAAAATGACACGTTTTAACTGATTTCCTGCTTTTCAGGAGGCAAAATTATGAAAAATAGGCTTCAAAACACCACTTGTAATTCTTAAAATCTAATAGCCGTGTAAAATATGAGAATGGTTTTTGTATATAAGCTCGTTCTAAAGAAAAACCTCTCTCGGTTTCTTGAAACTCATTTCGATCTGGCCGAAATACATGTCATAAAAACATGTCTCAAACAAAAAATCATGAAAACTGAAAAATAGGGCTCAAAGATTCCTTCGAATCTCCCAATCCGTGACACCTGTGTGAAAAAAAAGGTTAATGTTCTTAGGTCCGTGCTTGACAATAACCTCCTTTGAATTTTGAAAATTCATCTCGGTTCACCCATAAATCCTCCTGGAAGTCAACTAGTCAAAAATACCAGTTCAACAGTCCTAGAACAAAGTTTTTGCAGCACATTTCACAGCAATTTCTGTAGTGCCTGTCTGAAAATGCCAGTTTTTGCAGCACTGAGCTAGGAGCAATTTGAAATCCTTTAGCATGAAAAAAAGACAATGATGGGAATGGATGAATATTGCGTTATTGGACTCATATGTAGGATCAAGTGCTCTTGCTTCATAAAAAAAGTTGAAACTTGGTGCTTGAGGAAGCTGGCATTGCAGAATCTCCTTATTCACAGTGCTGGAAAAATAGAACGTAAAAATAACCAAATTTCTAGTGAAAATTCAATGTGCTAACATCTGGCTCCACAAGCGATGGAGACCTCCCTGTGAGGCTCCAAGAACAGGCAGTTTCAGTGCCTTATCCATTGGGCCGGTGGAGTCTTATTCAAATACTAAAAGAAAACTAAAAGCTGAAATGATTTCACACGAGTTTATTTATATACAAGACCCTACTCTAATTGACTTTTACAATTTGCTCAAGTGAAAACAAACTTCCACCATATCCACTCAAACTGTTTGGTAACATTCTTTTCTTCTCTGCAGTTGATCAGTAAAAGGTAAGGGACATATGACAACAGACTGAATACATGTTTTGGAACACTGACCATACCTCCAAATGATGATAAGATGATTAAATTTGCAGGCTCCAATGATTTTGAAAATTTCAACTCCATATATAACCCCACAAGGTCATAAAATTAATGATAAGGCATGTAAAACTAGTAAAAAGTTATTTGCTTTATTTCATCATTGCTCACATGTTGTTTGATGTTCTCAACATGTACATGTGGATAAAGCACTGATGCAGGCTTGTTAATCCCAGGTGATATCTGCTCATTTATAAGTGATGGACATGAGATAAGTTGCACATTTAGCTCTTCCTTTTCTCCTCCATGGCTCTCCCAAGGATCAGATTCATAATTATCATATACATGAACCATGCTAAAAGGTCCCAGAGAAGCTATGAAAAAATTATGCTCATCATCATCTTCGCTAGGATATTCATCAAAAATAGGTTGTTCTTGGTCATTATTTGAAACAACTTTTTCATCATAAGTAGGGCTGCTAAAGACATCTGTTTCAAGAACAAAAACATCCTCTGCATTTTCTTCATAAGAGCAACAAACAAAATCTATAGAGGCTTATCATATTTGAAGGTTTGGGGGTGATTACTTTAACACAAAATTTGGAGGAGGATTAATGGACACAACTAATAAGAAGAGGTCATATGGGATTTAGAATAATTCAGAGAATGAACAAATAAACCAATTTTATGGAAAATCCAAAATTTTTTATAGGTTCAATTTATGTTACAATATTAGGCTTCATCTCGGGATTGTGTCTCCCTGCGAGGAACGAAAGAACTGTAGACCATGTTCCTTCATCCATTCCTTGAAAACTTGCCTCTGTCCATCTGCAACCCTCTAAATTCACGGACCTTGCAAATACATGTACTTTCTCTAAAACCATTTTCTCTATTATGAAAACTAATCAAGAACCAATTCCTGTAACCATGTTCTATGATATGGAAACCATGTTTATTCTGAGCTGAAGCAAACCAAAAACTTCCCTACTTCAAACTGAAACCAAAACTACTCTGCAAACTTGAAATAAAGCACTGTGTTGCTGAACTAAAAACAAAAATAATGTTCAAATTGCAAACTTATTTATACACACCGACCTCCTACTCTAATCAACTCTACTTTGATTAAGTAAAAGTATACTGCCAGTACAACCATAAAAGCATCAAATTGAATAACCAAACTCTAAGAAGACTTTTGGTCATTAAAATAAATGCCAATGTGTAGAACTGCAACTCAACATGACGCTGTAACTCATACTCATAGTGAAGAAATGTTGCAAAATTTGAGCTGACTAAAACTTCTAAAAATGATGCTACATGATCATGAAGACTATGAGGGATTGCCTTTTTTTGTTCCCAAGGATTGAGCTATTTCTGCATTCCATATGCTTTCTTGATGAAGTAAGATTCTTCCACCTGCACTTCTTCCATAACTTTTTGTTCAAGATAATTAATCTTTCTATTCTTACGAACAAGTGACAACAATGCATTTATATGAATATTTTCATTAGACTCCTCATGCTTACCAAAGAGTTGTCGACTGGTGTAAATTTCCGAAGATATTAATGCAAGATTTTGTTCTGTATCATTATCTTTAATCTCACAAAAGTAATGCTCTTGTTTGTCCTGAAAGAGTTATTGAACAAAGAATCCTTCACATCAATCTATATCAACCATATGCTCAAATAAAACTGGCCTTTAATTCCTATTAAAACTTCAATTTTAATTTTCTTTTTAAAATCTTATTCGATACCTTTATAGGTTTCACACATAGACACTCTGACTTGACTGCTGGAAATTTCTAAATATGGTGTTTTCTCTTCTTCAAAAGGGTGTTGATGATCTTCCTTAGGCACAAAGACATCAATATGTTTAATAGGATCTTGATTTTTCCTTCTCCAATGAAGGAAAAATAACTGTATCTTCTTGAAAACTTTCAAGTGCATTCATATCAAAACTGTTCAAAGATGCTTCTTCATACAATCCTGCATAAATATCTCTTTCATTCTCATAGATATGATAAATTTTCTCTTCCAACTCTTGATCACATTCTTCATCAATAAATTCTTTATGATTTTATTTAGGTACCGATTGTTTCGATTCTCCATTGCAACAATATTCATGGAGAAGCACAAGTGGACAAAATCTTTTGCAATGAGAATGAAATAGTATATGAAAATCATTTAGAGAAGCAATACAAGCAACATGTAAATATTTATACCATTTTTGGGCATCACCATCCAAAGAGATCATAAACATTTTCATGAGAACATCTTCATGATGAATACCTAACTTGTACATGCACTCATGAAAATCTATAAAGTGTTTTACAGGGCAATCACCATCATCTTCTCTAAATCTTGGAAGACAATCTTCCCAGTCCTTCTGTACTAGGCATGGGATTAGGAAAACTAGGAACATATGAAAAATCAACTGGAGCATACCTTGCAGCTATTTTAGTAGCAAATGAACTTGACATTGAAACACAATGGAGTCGCCAATGAAATCATAGTTGATTCATTGGGTGAATAAACAAACAACCTGTGTCTGATCCTTGTTCACTTTCAAGCACTAGATCTGATCTTCATAAACCTTAGGGAAAATATCTCAAACCTTTGTCCTCGATAACGATGCCAAAAAGATGTTGTAACTTGAGATGGTTCCTGGCTGTTTAGAAACCATGCCAAGGAATATTGAACTAACTTTAGATCCAAGTTGGCCCTTGAATAAGAGGGGGTTCCCTCAATGCTTAAAATAAAGTTAACTACCCACTGTCATTGAGCAGTAGCTTATGAATACTTCAGAAAAAGATGACTTGACCAGGTTTCATGAATGAGCAGGAATGGGTTTTAAAAATGGTTTAAAGAAAATCAAACTGCGAGAGAAATTGAGGTTTAAATGAAATTCAAATATTCATGAATTCAGAGGCCTTTCTAGGCCTTTCTAGTGGGCATGGAGTCTCAATGACTTGAGCACAAATATGATAATGTTTGGTGAAAGAACATGAGAAGACATTTGAAATTCAGACCTAATAGAGAGCACCACAATCTTAGTAAATCTGAGATGAAGAAAGTGAGATGGGAATAAAGATTATGAATCCAACATGTAAAATGCGCATTAAAATGTGTGTATTTTAAAGAATGAGCACATAAATGGAATATTCAAAAATGCAATTTTCCAACAACATTGAAAATATAACATAATGGGAGAAGGTCATTACCAATGAAATCTTTTCACCATTAAAACAAATACATTCATTAGACACCGGAGAAAACCAAATTGTCACTACTATAAATCAAATTACATTGGAACAAGAACCAATTTGATTAAATTATTAAGCTCAATACAATAAACATAAGGAAAATGATGCTTAGAAACAATAAGGCACAAATCCTTAAAAAAGATCTATGGTCAGATATTTACAATACAAAAAACCCTTTAGGTTTTTTGAATTCCAATAACTTACAACCTCCTCTACCAAAAGAAGATTTCCCCTTCCTGTCCTTGACTCTTCATCTGCTTCTTTTATAATCTTTCACATACTCAACTTTTGATTGGAAAATTGGATCTGTTTTGATTGAATGTTGATATCCTGCTTTCAAATCTGGATCAAATTGATTCATTTTACTAAAAATAATATTGGAGTTGAGAATTTAAATAAGAATTGACACCTGGGGTCATGTGTTATCTTTTTTTTACAAAAAGATATGAATTCTAATTTTTTTATTATTATTAATTCTCAAATATTCTCTTGTTGTCACTTGTTTCCATCATATTTCAATGTCTTCTTGTAAATATCAACAATCCCATTAAATTGCCTCTCAGATGTGAACAATATTTCAATTAGATTATCTTATTCTTGATGTCTTATAGTTTCTTCAATATTTCACCAGGTGTGCGATCAAGTTCATCTGCAATATTACACTGCAAATCAGGTGGCGGGATGGGAAACTACTCACACACATCACCATCAATCACATCCTTCATTAAAAAATAATATGATCTATAACCTATGTGATATTTGCCGCACAAAGGAGGTTGTTCCTGCCTCAAATGCATCTCCAGGTGTGAGAAGAAGTCAACATCCTCTCTCGAGGTAAATGGAAGTAATGCCCCAATACTTCCCATCATTGTCCCATAAATGAGACCTTCACCACCACTAGGTATAAATGATACCTTCTGTTATCATTCTGTAATTTTCCTATGGTTGTGTTGGAAATCCCAAAGGTAACCATTTCAAGCTACTTTAGACTCTATTCTGACCTTATATAATCAGAGAGGGCTCTCTCAATAGCCAAAAGGCTTTCACACTCGAGGATATTCAACAATAACACTCAGAAGGTCAAATTTTAGATAAGATAAATTTTGTTTTTATAAAGGTTGGTGGTTGAGAGGATAGGAAAGGGAGCAGAACCATTGGGCAATGGAGTCAGGGCAAGAATCTCAATGGTTTACAACTTAACACAGATTGAAATCCTCCCTATAAAACTGAGGCAAAGTAGGCACCATGTTCAACAAGTTGAGGTAATAAAATGACAGTCAGAGAGATGAGGAAGCCCACTGTAATGAAAGGCATCTAGCAGAGGATGAATCTCTCATCGCAACTTTTAGATGAATGAAACATGGGGATGGGTACCTAATTTAACACCCAACGATGGATGAATTTTGTGAGGAAAACCATTGAACATATTAACAAATTCAACTACATAAGAGGCACCTAATAATGGATGAATCTCTATATGAAGTTGCAGAAGAATAAAAACATAAATCTAATAGCTGAAGCAGAGCATCTAGCAATGGATGAATTCTGGAATAGAGAATCAGAAACACACAACAAGCATATTCTATGGTGAAAGGAGCACCAAACATGGATGAATTCCAGTCACACTGCTCTTGGAAAAATGTTGTAAGATAACAAATAAAACAGGGAAGAGATAGGCTGAACATAAGCACCATGATGAATCTCAGGCCATAAACAAGCTTGTTGTATTAATCTGACAAAGAAATAGACATGGCCTTCATTACATTTGCAGGGGTTTCCCTTCCCAAAGTTGAGCAGAGCCCAGGCAGCTCCCAGAACAACCTACCTAATGACTTATAATTCCTATATTATAGCCTAGATAGGGATGATAGCATTACAATTCAAATACCATTCTCTTTCCCAAATTAGAAACAGTGACAAACAAAAAATGACACGTTTTAATTGATTTCCCGCTTTTCAGGAGGCGAAATTATGAAAAATAGGCTTCAAAACACCACTTGTAATTCTCAAAATCTAATAGCCGTGTAAAATATGAGAATGTTTTTTGTAGATAAACTCGTTCTAAAGAAAAAACTCTCTCGGTTTCTTGAAACTCATCTTGATCTGGCTGAAATACATGTCACAAAAACATGTCTCAAACAAAAAATTATGAAAACTGAAAAATATGGCTCAAAGATTCCTTCGAATCTCCCAATCCGTGACACCTGTGTGAAAAAAAAAGGTTAATGTTCTTGGGTCCGTGCTTGACAATAACCTCCTTCGAATTTTGAAAATTCATCCCGGTTCACCTATAAATCCTCCTGGAAGTCAACTAGTCAAAAATACCAGTTCAACAGTCCTAGAACAAAGTTTTTGCAGCACATTTCGCAACAATTTCCTTAGCGCCTGTCTGAAAATGCCAGTTTTTTTAGCACCGAGCTAGGAGCAATTTGAAATCCTTTAGCATGAAAAAAAGGTAATGATGGGAATGGATGAATATTGCGTTATTGGACTCATATGTAGGATCAAGTGCTCTTGCTTCATAAAAAAAGTTGAAACTTGGTGCTTGAGGAAGCTGGCACTGCAAAATCTCCTTATTCACAGTGCTGCAAAAATAGACCGTAAAAATAACCAAATTTCTAGTGCAATTCTATGTGCTAACATCTGGCTCTACAGGGGATGGAGACCTCCCTGTGAGGCTCCAAGAACATGTAGTTTTAGTGCCTTATCCATTGGGCTGGTTGAGTCTTATTCAAATACTAAAAGAAAACTAAAAGTTGAACTGCTTGCACACGAGTTTATTTATATACAAGACCCTACTCTAATTGACTTTTACAATTTGCTCAGGTGAAAACAAACTTCCACCATATCCACTCAAACTGTTTGGTAACATTCTTTTCTTCTCTGTAGTTGATCAGTAAAAGGTAAGGGGCATATGATAGCAGACTGAATACATGTTTTGGAACACTGACAATACCTCCAAATGATGATAAGATGATTAAATTTGCAGGCTCCAATGATTTTGGAAATTTCAACTCCATATATAACCCCACAAGGTCATAAAATTTATGATAAGGCATGTTAAACTGGTAAAAAGTTATCTACTTTATTTAATCATTGCTCACATGTTGTTTGATGTTCTCAACATGTACATGTGGATAAAGGACTGATGCAGGCTTGTTAATCCCAGGTGATATCTGCTCATTTATAAGTGATGGACATGAGATAAGTTGCACACTTAGATCTTCCTTTTCTCCTCCATGGCTCTCCCAAGGATCATATTCATAATTATCATATACAAGAACCATGCTAAGAGGTCCCAGAGAAGCTATGAAAAAATTATGCTCATCATCATCTTCGCTAGGATATTCATCAAAAATAGGTTGTTCTTGGTCATTATTTGAAACAACTTCTTCATCATAAGCAGGGATGCTAAAGACATTTGTTTCAAGAACAAAAACATCCTCTGCATTTTCTTCATAAGAGCAACAAACAAAATCTGTCTTCAATTCTGAAAAGCTAGGAAAAAACAAAGAGGAATCTTCCCTAGTTTTTTTAAATAACTTAGCATTTATCTCAGCTTCATAGTCATGAGAAATGTCTACTGTATTTTTATGATCAGAACTATCATTTAAATCTGCATCTAGTACAGAGGAACACGAAGAAGAAAGAGTTGATCCTTCACTGATTTCCTTGATTAGGTTATCTTATTCAACTTCACAGTCAGGAGAGCAACTTAATGCAACTTGAACACTTTTCTCATATTCCTCACAACAATCATGAAAAATAAACTCAAAGGAGTAATACCTTTTACAGTGCAAATTGAAAGCAACATGGAATTCTCTCAAGGTGGATATGCTTGCAACAGGGAGAGAAAAGTACAAGTCTCTAGCATCATCCTTCAGGGAGAACATAAACATTTTCATTAAGACATCCTACTGATGCAAGTTAAACTGCTCCATGCATTGATGAAAATCAATGAGATACTGAACATGATCATCATCCTTTTCTTCTTTGAAGACATGCAGTAAATCCCCCCATTCTGATAGATGAGGTACTGGATTTGGAAAAGCAGAGATGGATGAAAAGTTCAGTGGAGCAAATCTCCTTGGCAAGATAGCCTCCATAGCCTTTGACATCCTGATTCTTCGTGGAGTGGAATCGCTAGGTGAAAGTTGTAGTATTTTCTATCTCCAATCCTTATTAACCATCAAGATTTGGATTTGATCCATTGTCGTTCCTCCCAGGGAAAATTTTCAACTCGTCCCCGACAACGATTCCAAGATGTTATCACTCTGTAATTTTCATATGGTTGTGTAGGAAATCCCAAAGGTAACCATTTCAACCTACTTTAGACTATATTACGACCTTATACAATCAGAGAGGGCTCTCTCAATAGCCAAAATGCTTTCACACTCGAGGATATTCAACAATAACACTCAGAAGGTTCGATTTCTTATAAGAGAATTTTTGTTTTTATAAAGGTTGGTGGTTGAGAGGACAAGAAATGGAGAAGAACCATTGGGCAATGGAGTCAGGGAAAAAATCTCAATGGTTTACAACTTAACACAGACTAAAAGCATCCCTGTAAAACTGAGGAAAAGTAGGCACCATGTTCAACAAGTTGAGGTAATAAAATGACAGTCAGAGAGAGGAGGAATCCCACTGTAATGAGAGGCATATAGCAGAGGATGAATCTATCATGACAACTTTTATAGGAATGAAACGGGAGGATGGCTACCTAACAGATCACCCAACGATGGATGAATTCTATGAGGAAAACCATTGAACATATTAACAACTTCAACTACATAAGAGGAATGGATGAATCTCTATATGAAGTTGCAGAAGAATAAACACATAAATCTGATAGTTGAAGCAGTGCATCTAGCAATGGATGAATTATGGAACAAAGAATCATAAACACACAACAAACATATTCTATGGTGAAAGGAGCACCAAACAAGGATGAATTCGAGTCACACTACTTTTAGAAAACTGTTGTAAGATAACAAATAAAACATGGAAGAGACAGGTTGAACATAAGCACCATGATGAGTCTCAGGCCATAAACATGCTTGCTGTATTAATCTCACAAATAAATAGACATGGCCTTCATTACATTTGCAGGTGTTTCCCTTCCCAAAGTTGAGCAGAGCCCAGGTAGCTCCCAGAACAACCTCCCTAATGACTTCTTGTTGAGTTTTGTATATTGGGAGGTGTTCCCCATGTGCTTATGACCTCCTTAGCACACGAGGGAAGGACATTACACTTTGTACCTTGTACTTTTGTCTAATTTCACTTTGACTTTGTCTAAAGTGAAATTTAGTCATTTTGGCCTAAAATGACTATTAATTCACAAAGGGGTGAACTAGAGACATAAAGTTGACTTAGGAAACTTAACCCAAAGTGGGTTTGTGACTTAAATATGAAGGGTTGAGTCTCAGAACATAAACATGCTTGCTGTATTAATCTCACAAAGAAATAGACATGGCCTTCATTACATTTGCAGGGGTTTCCCTTCCCAAAGTTGAGCAGAGCCCAGGTAGCTCCCAAAACAACCTCCCTAATGAATTCTAATGCCTATATTATAGCCTAGATAGGGATGATAGCATTACAATTCGAATTCCACCCTCTTTCCCAAAATAGAAACAGTTACAAACAAAAAATGACATGTTTTAACTGATTTCCTGCTTTTCAGGAGGCGAAATTCTGAAAAATAGGCTTCAAAATGCCACTTATAATTCTCAAACTATAATAGCTGTGTAAAATATGATAATGGTTTTTGTAGATAAGATCGTTCTGAATAAAAACCTCTCTCGGATTCTTGAAATTCATCTCCAGCTGGCCGGAATACGTGTCGCAAAAACATGTCTCAAACAATAAATCATGAAAACTGAAAAAATATGGCTCAAAGATTCCTTCGAATATCCCAATCCGTGACACATGTGTGAAAAATGAAAAACATTAATGTTCTTGGGTCTGTGATTGACAATAACCTCCTTTGAATTTTGAAAATTCATCATGGTTCACCCGGAAATCCTCCTGGAAGTCAACTGGTCGAAAATACCAGTTCAACAGTCCTAGAACAAAGTTTTTGCAACAATTCCCGTAGCGCCTGTCTGAAAATGCCTATTTTTGTAGCCCCGAGCTAGGATCAATTTGAAATCCTTTAGCATGACAAAAAGGTAATGATGGGAATGAATGAATATTGCGTTATTGGACTCATATGTAGGATCAAGTGCTCTTGCTTCATAAAAAATCTTGAAACTTGGTGCTTGACGAAGCTGGCGTTGCAGAATCTCCTAATTCACAGTGCTGCAAAAATAGACCGTAAAAATAATCAAATTTCTAGTGCAAATTATGTGCTAAAACCTTCTATAAAATTATTACTACATCCCCTATATGAAGTTGTATTATTTATTCAACTTTATTGGGTGCTCCATTCGACTTACCTTGTTCCCACCTGATTCTTCCACTAGTAGGATCATTTTCAATCTCCTCTAAACATCTTGTGGTAAGCAAACAAAGTAAACATTTCCAAACTTATTTAAACCTACCATAGTGTCAAAAGTCTATATATTTTGAAAAATTTAACCAATGAGGAACACCATCATCTTCGAAAATATACAGCTGGTTCTCATCGCACCAATACTTCACATACTGAAATGACTCTTGAATATCTCCAAAATAAACACAATCACCATAAGTGTGAATCAACACAATCGTATTAGGAAAGAGCTTATTTTCACATTTCCTCAATAATTTGCTTTTCCCCAAGTCATATATTCTCAACACCTGTCCAATTCCAACTAATAGGCGGCCTTGAAATTGATATAATTTAAGAGGTATTCCATCAGCTAGTGTTTTATGCAAAATTGAAACATTCATTGTTATTACAGAATATGTAAAGGCATGCACCAATGAATTTATACATCTGTCACTAAAACAACCAACTATAAAATACCCTCATTGCTTGTGAAGCAACATTTCGGTCATCGAACAACTTTCTGTTATTGGTCAAAATCGACTGCAACAAGGCATTTCAATCTCCAAATATGGAATAAATGCTTGTATATATTGAGGAACTAAGAGGATATACTTGAAACCCCACAAACAAATCCTATTCTTGTTTTTCATTGGATCTGTCAAGTGTTGCAAGCCTCTCTACAAGAGGAGGGTAAGAGTTATAATGATATGATGAATACCCAAGTATCAATATTCATAGCCGATAAATTCCCCCCCTGCAACTTAATAAGTCCTACTCGGAGAGGAGTACCATAGCCAAGATTTTTTACAAAACCGTTGGAATGGAACTCAAATGCCTGATTGACAAGATTGATTGACAAGATTGAGATCAAAGCTCATGAGATGATGAATATGCATTGTTGGAAAATGAGAAGCCCCACAAGTACATGCTGGGTTTGGAAACCAAAGATTTCAAAGAGATGTTTTGAATTCTAAACAAGAGTATAGCCACCAAATTGTAATAGTCTTGAAGAAGAGCTATCTGGGAGTCTATCTAAAATGATTTATCTAAGCCAAAATAGAAGTCTTCATTTTTGGATCTGATACATAATCAATATCTACACTTCCTTCATATGTATAATGATAGAAAACATTGGTTGCCTCTTCAACATACTTTTCCCTCTGTTGCGTAACTTGTCTATTCTTTTTAGCACCTACAAACAAAAAAGTGTTTGACCATGAGCTATTTACTTGACATTTGGATGATGGTGTTACTTGGTGGTTTCCAAGAAATAAAAATGGCTTGTTATTTCAATAGTCATCACAAGGGCCCTATATAGTTTTGAAAACCACCGAGGGAGGGGAATCACTCCTTCCTTTGATTTCCACGTGTGCCATTGAATAAACCACCAAATGGACAACGACCTCCCTTACTTTACTCTCCATGCAACTCTTGGAGGGGCCATGATAAGGCCAACCGTTGATCGTCCTCTTTATGAGCCATTAGATTTAGACTTTGGTAATTGAAATTAAAGTTGACAATGGAATTATGATTATTACCATTTTTTACGAGGTGCAAACTTTTATAGTTGCACAAGACTTGGGAAAAACTAATTATTCAACATTTGAGAATTCAAATATGAAAACAATTATAAAAAGGTTAGGAACCTAGGCTTGATGAAATATTTTAGAATGCCAATGATGAGAGAAAATTATAGAGGCTTATCATATTTGAAGGTTTGGGGTGATGACTTTAACAATTTTTTTGGAGCGAGATTAATGGACACAAGTAACAAGAAGAGGTCATATGGGATCAATAATAATCCAGAGAATGGGAAAATAAACCAATTTTATGGAAAAATAAAAAAAATTGACGGGTTCAATTTATGTTACAACATAGAGGACTGAGTTGATCAGGAGGATAGCTTGAAGTTCATGTGTCCTCAACATTTTAGCTTCTCTCCAGTCTGTTTCTCCTTATTTTCTTTATTTGTTTGTCTTTTCTCCCACGTGGAAAGGGTCTCATGAAAGTCTCATTATTTCTTTACATACAACAATAGACTTCCTGACTTAGAGATATTACATACAAAAATTGGACATAAATCATGATGGCATGGGGCCCTTCACACCAACAAGTTGATCTCCTTCATCGTCCATAGCCTTAAACAATGCTTGTGTTGATCATCTTAGAGCCTGTGTCGATAGCCAATTTTTCTTGTCAGATCTGATTCAGATCACACCTCCCCATTGGGAGGATTTTGGTCCCAAAAAGCTGCCAAGGATATGTGAGGGAACTTGCTTGCAATTTGATTCGTCTCATACCACTTCGATTACCTTGCAGTCTGTCCCTTGAGACCAATCTACCACATTTCTTGTTTTCCTCTATGAGTTGTCTGCTCCTTGTGCTGCAGACAATGAGGTGCAAGGTATTACACAATGGGAAGAACCTGATGTTCTTCCTCCTCATCCAACATGGAAGGTTCAAACAACTTCAAATATTCCACCTTCACCACTGAGCTAATATGCATATAAGGTGGAAGTTTCAACCTGGAGACGTTCTCATTCACTTGTTCATTGATCTCAAACGATCCATATATAAGGGGATTGAGTTTCTTTGTTGCTCCTTGTAGTAATTCCTTACAGATATAGAGCCACTCCTTGTCTCCAACATGGAATTTATGATCCTCCCTATGTTGATCATTCTTGGCTTTGTAAAACTGTTGGCTCTTCTCGAGCTACTCCTGAACCCTTAGATGTATATGCCTGATCTTTTCCACGAATGTGCTTTCCTTCTATTCTTCTCCTTGTAGTCTTGCTTATTCCTTATGTTGTCCATAAACAATGTCAAATGGTGAAGGAGATAAATAACCAAAACAAGTTTTGAAAGGAGACTTATTGATGGAAGAATGAAGTGGAATGTTGTAAGAGTGTTGAATGTAGACTAATTTCTCATCCCATGTCTTTGTATGTTTTCTATTGTAACCTCATCAATTTCACCAACGTCCTATTTACCACCATGGTTTTTCCATCAGTATGAGGATGGAAGGCAGTGGAGTACTTCAACTTGGAATCCATTCTTTCCCAAAGCGTCGTTCAAAATATTCCCAAGAACCTGCTATCCTGATCAAATACGATGGAGGTTGGCAATCCAAAATGTACCCAGACATGGCTAAAAAATAGTTCAACTACTTCTCATCCAAAGATTGTCTTCTTATAGGGAATGAGCACAAATGTTTTGCTGAAGTGATCTACTATGAAAAACAAGTAATCATAGATTTTACGAGTCATAGGAAAATGTCCAAGAAAATCCATGGAGATTCTCTCCCAAGGCCTACTTGGTACTAGAAATGGCATGTTCAAGCCAAGTTTCCGATTGCTTGGCTTGTTAGTGCTGCAAAGAATGCAGCCTATAACCAACTTTGCCACTTGCTCCTGCATCTTCAGCCAATACACATACTGCTGCATATTCGTCATTATCTTTGTCACGCCAAAATGACCAACAACCATAGAAGTGTGTGCTTCTCTCATCAACTGAACTCTTATGTCTCAGCGTATGCATAGTTTGTCTAGTTTGTCTAGAGGTGGTATTCATTTCCTTCCATGACAATGACCAACCTCTCCTTTAGCTGCTTGCAGACTCCTATGAAATCTTCATCTCCCTCATAATATTCACTCAAAAGTTCTCAAGTAAAAGGCTCAAGCTACATTATCATTCCAATTGTTGCAATATTATTCAAAGGTGGTCAAGAGGGAATGTCCTCTAGTCTATTCGTGACTCCTTTCTTCACTTAATCAATAAATGAAATTTCTGCAAGAAACCTAACCACTTATAATTCCTCACTTGTTGCATATTTCTTTGACTCTGTAGATACTAAAGGGGTTGATGATCTATGTGTATGATAGTCTATTTTCCCAAGAGGTAATGCTTCCACTTATTCACTTCTTATACAATTGCAAAGATCTCTTTATCATATGTGGGATAGGGATAGTCAAGCACTGCTCCATGAAACAATTCTGAATGGTAGCACACATTCCTTCCTCCTTGCATGAGTACTTCTCCTAATGCATATCCACTAACATCAGTCTCTATCTCAAAAGGTCGTTGTAAATTCAGCATGGATAACACTGGAGAATCATTGATTTTCTTCTTCAAGTATTCAAATGCTCTTTGTTGTGTCTTACCCTAATGAAATCTCTTTCCTTTGGCGGTTATGGCATGAAATGGTGCTACTACTATGGAGAAGCTTACAATGAATTTAATTAAATACTAAACTGCTCCCATGAAACTCCTGACCTCTATAACATCGATGGGAATAGGCCATTGGGTGATGGCTGCAATATTATTTAGATATACCCTCAACTCTCCTCCTCCAATCATGTGTCCAAGATATATAAATGAAGTCTTTCCAAACTCACACTTCTATAAGCTGGAAATCAACTGAGTATTTCTCGAGGTCTCTAGTGCCTATGTAAGATGTGAGAGGTGATCTTTCCAAGTATTTCTAAAGATTAGTATGTCATCTAGATATACTATTACAAAATAATCAATCAAGTGACATAACACATCATTCATGAGTCTCATAAACATTGCAAGTGCATTTCATAATCTAAAAGGAATTACTAACCATTCACACAAATATTTCCTTGTTTTGAATGTTGTCTTCCACACGTCTTCTACTTTGATCCTCACTTGGTGGTAACCTGATTTGAGGTCCAACTTAGTGAAGAATTTGTCTTGTTGCAGTTGAACCAACGAGTCATCAATCCTTGGCAAAGGATATCTATTCTTTATGGTGATCTTATTAAGGTCATGGTAGTCAATGCACATTCTCCAGTTTCCATATTTCTTTGGAACCATGATGATGGGTGAACCACATGGTGATGTACTGGGTCTAACGACTCCCTGCTCCAACATCTACTGCAATTTCTTCTTTACTTCACCTACTTCGATGATGGACTACTTATACAACCCAATGTTTGGTAGTGGTGACTTTGAAAACAACTAAATCTCGTGTTCAACCTCTCTCTTGGGTGGTAGTCCTTGAGGCTTTTGAAACACTCCCTTATAGGATTCAATCAATTTCTATAGTTGTTGACGCTGATCGCCGCTACATCCTTCCAAGGATGCCTTCATCTCCAACTCAATTCTTTCTCCTTGCTACTTTCATTCTCTCAGGAACAACATGAAAAACTTCTTTGTACTGCCCATGATCCTTCTTTCCCGACGAGCACTGATTAGAGAGAACTTAGCTTTGTCCTTATGTGCATTTATGACATAAGATTTTCTATCCTTCAATAGCCTATATTGGTTCTCTCTCCTTTTGAAGATGACATCCCTCATGTACAAATATGAACTTCCTAATATGACTCCACATATATCCAGAGGGACCACATATGCAACTACTTCATCAACAAAGTTCTAATTGATGACAAACTTAAATTTGCATTGCTTGCGCACTTTCAATCCCACATATTTCCTTACCCATCCTAGGGGGTATGGATGTGGATGATATTGAGTCTCCAACCCAATCTTCTCAACCAATTATTCAGAGATCAAGTTGGATTGTGAACTGGGATCAAACAAACAATCCACCTTGTTCTGCTTCATGTGGATTTTAATGCATAAAAGTTCAGTCATCACCTTCTCCTCCTTGTAATTGCAACCAAATAATGCTACCTCTTTCTGAAGATTAGTGCAGTTAATCTTCCCTTCTGGGTCTGAGGTGATTTCCACCATTCCTCATCATCCATTGATATCAATGCTTTAAATATTTGGGGCGCTTCTCAGGGTGCAATTTCCAATAGTTCTCCTCAGTGTGTCCCTTTAGATCACATCCTTTACATTGTTGGATGGAATTTGTTTCTTCTTGTTTTGCTTCCACGATCTTCTTCTCATTCCACTTCTTTTTGTTTTTCCTCTTTCTTTCTTTCTCTTGTGGTTCTACTTGCTTGTGAGTAGTTTGTGGCTTCCGCTTGTCTCCCTCAAGGTATTGTGCTTGAATAATGGCCTCATCAATTGTATTAGGCATAAATAACATGTTTTTTCTACGAATATGTAGAAACAATGCCCCCAAATACTTGACTAACATGTATAGAATTTTGAGAGAGACTCCCATTTGAATTGCTCTCTTCTTGAACTTTGTCATGAAATCCCACAATGATTGTCCTTGTCTTTGCCTGAAGTAATGCCTTACTATTTGTTGGTGTTCTTCATATCCTATTGGATAAAACTGAGATTTGATCATGTCCTTGAACACTTCCCAACCAGTCACTGGTGGTTTATTTCCTAGTGCCCTACTTACTGCATCACTCTCCCACCATGTCAAAGCATGACTTTCAAGATTCAATCGAGTAAAAGAAATCTTTTATTTTCCAGTTACTTCATGCACGCTGAAGTATACTTCCATCTATTGTAGCCATTGGTTTAGTTTGATAACATCCACTTCCCTGGTATAAGGCTTGATGTCTACCTTCGCCTCCACACGAAAAGGTACATGTGTCTTGCTGTAGCTGCATTCTCCCATCTCTAGCTCAATCTTATGATCCGTTTCTATCTTATTTTATTCCTTCTTGGGGCCTTCATGACAAGCCTCTTTTGATGGCATTTCCTTTCTCTTTGTTGCCAATAGATGTGACACCATTGATGTCAATGTGGCCAAGCTCTGCTCAAATCGATGGAACCTGACCTTGGTATCTTCTTCCTCTTCTCCTTCATAATGTACCCCTGACATTCTTGATGCTCTACTACACTCTAGCCTTGGCAACAACTCTTGTCCACTTATTTTGTAATCACTACGGGTACTTACCATATAGGTCTCACTAAATGCATTCAAACTTCTGCTTTGATACCATATGATCTATGAACGGGAGGCTTATAGCCTCGCCATTTCACCAACACAAAAATATTTGTAAAACAAATATAACCTTATCTCTTTAGATGATGGGAAAAGACTCGACCAACCAATCCACAAGTCAAGTCGACCCAAGTAAGAATGAGGTCAACTACCCAGAAGTCGAGTTGGAGAAATGAGTCAGAAAAGTGAGTTGGAAAGAGAGGCAAGTTGAGTTGGAGGAAAGACAAGTTGACCAAGTCAATTTGACCAAAGTTGGGTTGACCAAGGGAGCCAAACTGACCAAAAGGAAACCCGGTCGAAGTGTGGGTATATTGGGTCAACTAAGAATGACCGTTGGTTGAATGAAGAATGGAAGTTGACAAAAGGAAAGTTTAGTCAGAATGGGTCGACCTATGGGTAAAACAATTAGTTAAAGGGCGGATTTGACAACCAACTGCATAGGAAAACATTTTGGGATGATTTTTGGTAATCCATAGTGCATAAAAATGTATGTAAGTCGATTACAACATTCACTGACAGAGAAAAACATATGGGGCAAAATCAATAGCGGGTGAATTGGAAAAAACGTGTATATGGTCTGTGGGTAGCTCATAAATGCCCAGACAACCCCAGATTTCAAAATATACTCCATCCTTGATTTATGGGCAAAGGAAAACGCCCATCAAATTTGAGAATGTGCCCAATGGTTCTTAAAACCAAACTAGAAACCCCCAAGTAAATAGAAATGACTCAGGAAGGAGGGTTGTCGATTTACAACTCCCACATCAATGTACATGTGTAGTTTAAGAGTTGTTTATTTGGTTTATTGACCCACGAGGATCATATTAATATAAAACGATCTCAACCCAAATGGAACTAAGTATCATATTAATATAAAACGATCTCAACCCAAATGGAACTAAGTTATCATCGCTAAAACATACACATACAATTGTTAACTTACAATGCACACTGTTTACCATTCATAAACAAATATAAACCACAACAATAATCACACATAAACTTATAATTTACCTTGGAAACCCAAACATGAAAACCAACATTCTTTTTGGCTTCGACCAGGCTCTTTATTTTTCAATAATGGGAAAATTATAGGCTCTCTGGTTCATCTCTATGCTCCTCAGTGACATCTGGGCAATCTCTCTACATCATTCACAACCAAAGAAGCCTTTTCTCATTGTGGGGAAACATAATAAATATGATTGAGTCGAACGAGAGGATATATGGAAGGTCAGACGTCCCCAATGTTTCAACTTCTCTCCAATCCATTTGTCCTTCTTTTATTTATTTGTTTATCTTTCTCCTAGGTGGAAAGGGTCTCATGAAAGTCTCATTATTTTTTTACGTACAACAATAGACTACTCGACTTTAAATATATTACATACAAAAATTGGACATCAATCGTGATGGCATGGGGCCCTTCACGCCAACAAGTTGATCTCCTTCATCGTCCAAAGCCTTAAACAATGCCTATGCTAATCATCTTAGAGCCTGTGCCGATAGCCAATTGTTCTTGTCAGATCTGATTCAGAGAAGTTTTTATGGAGTTTTTGGATGGAATGCATGAGTTCTTGCTTATTTCATGTTGGAGGAACTAATAATTTACACCATAGGGAAATACTAGTGTATATTCATCTTTGTTTCAAAGAAACTGATATTTCAGAACTCTATAATGTGCTGTGGAAATGAGCCTTCGACCTCCATTGCACATATTCGAGGTTAATACACATTTTATCAATGAAATGACTAAAGACTAACTCCAACCTCCACTTCAGGGTCCTACTTGTTTTTGTAGCATGATTTGGGGTGGATTGCTCCATGGGTAATGTAACCATGAAGAGAACTTACATTCACGTGAGCATTTCTAGTGAAGCATCATTTTTGTAGGAGATAAAATTGTTTTTATTTTTTGTTTTTTTGTATATTCGGACTAGGGGAATCGGTAATTGGGAAGAATATCACTCGTAAGACCCAAGGTAAATTCCTTCATGTTGCCACTACAACCCTAAATTTTTTACACACAAATCCCAAAATCACGCGTCAAGGTTAGATAAGATTCAAACCAAGGTGGGCGGCATTAACACCATTTGTCCCAACCACTCAGTATACCCATGATGGGATTTGGAGATAGATTTGTTGATTAGTATTTTTATGTTTTAGTAGGCTGATTGTTTTTTTTCCCTTGAAAAAAAACTTTTATATTCACAGGATGCACATATACATGTTCTAGTCTATATCAAAGGCCTTGTAATAGACCTGCTTCGAAAAACATTAGCTAGACATGCTCTTTCCCTCTATATGTACATCAAAACTTAGTACTAATCGTTTAACAATCTATTCAAAATCACAAAACTGAGCCACACAAAAATGAGCCCTGTCTTTTTTGCACAGAGGCATTCACAGTCGAAATTCCATTTCTTCTATTTCCTCCCCTTCAACATATTCATAGAACCTGAAACTCCCTGCAAGCATAGAGAGGGCTTCTTTTGATAGTTCGTTTTCCTTTACATTCAACTTGTGAAGAATATGATGGAAGGAAAACCACTCAAATGAATAGAAAGCAAGCTTTATGTCCCTCATAATTGGATCTCACTTGATATCTCGTGTTGAGTTTTTCTGCTTGGCTTAGTGGATGACTAGCTTTGAGTCACCCATGACTTGAAGGTTTTTGACATCCTTTTTAATTGTTGTCTCCAACAATGTCCATAGAGCGATAAATTCAGATCTGTTGTTGGTTCCAATTCCTAGAGCATACTTGATGAACATATAATGATTGTCATTAATATACAACTCAACACCTACACCGCACATTGGGGGATGTCCCTGGTATGCCCCATTGAAATACCCCAAGGGACCTAGTAGTCTATAGAGGGCATCACCAGATTACACGGGATTTTTGAATTAAGTTCTTCTTTATATTCTTTAGCTAGATTTAGTGTGATGCCTGCTATGATCTTAGAGAGTAACAATAAAATATTTGTTAGTCACTTCTTGGAATATTTTGTTTTAATAAATAGCGAGGGTAAAAGTTGTTAAAATTTACTAGGATTCAGGAGCTACATAAGAAACAAAGGATTATTTCTTATAAATGTATCATTCCATTTGAGGTTCATCTCAATTTCAATCCAAAAAGATAGTAAACCTCGAGATAACTCTATTCTACTACATTGGTTTGAGTAGTGTAAGGGTTTGAGTGATTCAACCCCTTGCTCCTTTAAGAGTAAGGCCTTTGAAGGTGTAATGGATAGTTGAATCCAATCTATTCATA
>JASDQU010010976.1:39597-60667 GCA_032191745.1 Picea mariana | reverse complement strand
CCTAATTCCAACTAATAGGTGGCTTTGGAATTGATATAATCCAAGAGGCAATCCATCAACTTGTATTTTATGCAAAATTGAAACATTCATTGTTATTACAGAATATGTAAAGGCATGAACCACTGAATTTATACATCTGTCGCTAAAAAAACCAACTATAGAACATCCTCATTACTAGTGAAGCAACATTTTGGTCATCGAGCAAGTTTTTGCTATTGCTCAAAATAGGCTAAAACAAGGCATTCTGGTCTCCAAATATGGAATAAATGCTTGTAGATATTGAGGAACTAATAGGATATACCTGAAACCCCACAAATGAATCTTATTCCTCTTTTTCATCGGATCTGTCAAGTGCTGCAAGCCTCTCTACAAGAGGAGGGTGAGAGTAATGATATGCTGAATACCAAGTATCAATATTCATAGCCGATAAATCTTCCTTGTGCAACTTAATAAGTCCTTCTCGGAGAGGAGCACCATGGCCAATATTTTTTACAAAACTGTCGGCCTGGAACTCAAATGCCCAATTGACAAGATTGAGAGAAAATCTCACGAGATGACGAATAGGTCTTGCTGGAAAATGAGAATCCCCACAAGTACATGTTGGGTTTAGAAACCAAAGCTTTCGAAGAGATCTTTTAAATTCCGAACAAGAGTATATCCACCAAATTGTAATAGTCTGGAAGAAGAGCTATCTGGGAGTCTATCCAAAATGATTTATCTGAGCCAAAATAGAAGCCTTCATTTCCGGATCTGATACATAATCAATATCTACACTTCCTTCATATGTATACTGATAGAAAACATTGGTTGCCTCTTTAGCGGGATTTTCCCTCTGTCCTGTAACTTGTCTATCCTTTTTAGCACCTGCAAACAAAAATGTGTTTGACCACAGGCTATTTACTTGACATTTGGATGATGGCTTTACCGGGCAGTTTGCGGGAAAAGAAAAAACTGCTAGTTATTTCAATAGTCATCGTAGGGGGTCCTCTATGGTTTTGAAAACCACCGAGGGAGGCTCCACACTCCTTCCTTTGATTGCCACGTGTGCCATTGAATAAACCACCAAATGGACTGTGAACCCCCTTACTTTATTCCGTGCAACTCTGGGGGAATAAATCCAAACGTTGACCATCCTCTTTATGAGCCATTAGATTTAGACTTTGGTAATTGAAACTAAAGTTGACAATGGAATTATGATTATTAACATTTTTTACTAGGTGCAAACTTTTATAGTTGCACAACACTCTGGAAAAATTAATTATTTAACATTTGAGAATTCAAATACAAAAAAAATATAAAAAAGGTTAGGAAACTAGGCTTGATGAAAGATTTGAGAATGCCAATGATGAGAGAAAATTATAGAGGCTTATCATATTTGAAGGTTTGGGGGTGAAAGATTTGAGAATGCCAATGATGAGAGAAAATTATAGAGGCTTATCATATTTAAAGGTTTGGGGGGTGAAAGATTTGAGAATGCCAATGATGAGAGAAAATTATAGAGGCTTATCATATTTGAAGGTTTGGGGGTGATTACTTTAACAAAAAATTTGGAGCGAGATTAATGGACACAACTAATAAGAAGAGGTCATATGGGATCTAGAATAATTCAGAGAATGAATAAATAAACCAATTTTATGGAAAATCCAAATTTTTTTATAGGTTCAATTTATGTTATAACATTAGGCTCCATCTCGGGATTGTGTTTCCCTGCGAGGAACGATAGAACTGTAGACCATGTTCTTTCATCCATTCCTTGAAAACTTGCCTCTGTCCATCTGCAACCCTCTAAATTCATGGACCTTGCAAATACATGTACTTTCTCTAAAACCATTTTCTCTATTATGAAAACTAATCAAGAACCAATTCCTATAACCATGTTCTATGATATGGAAACTATGTTTATTCTGAGCTGAAGCAAACCAAAAACTTCCCTACTTCAAACTGAAACCAAAACTGCTCTGCAAACTTGAAATAAAGCACTGTGTTGCTGAACTAAAAACAAAAATAATACTCAAACTGCAAGCTTATTTATACACACCGCCCTCCTACTCTAATCAACTCTACTTTGGTTAAGTAAAAGTATACTGCCAGTACAACCATAAAAGCATCAAATTGAATAACCAAACTCTAAGAAGACTTTTGGTCATTAAAATAAATGCCAATGTGTAGAACTGCAGCTCAACATGACGCTGTAACTCATACTCAGTGTGAAGAAATGTTGCAAAATTTGAGCTGACTAAAACTTCTAAAAATGCTGCTACATGATCATGAAGACTATGAGGGATTGCCTTTTTTTGTTCCCAAGGATTGAGCTATTTCTGCATTCCATATGCTTTCTTGATGAAGTAAGATTCTTCCACCTGCACTTCTTCCGTAACTTTTTGTTCAAGATAATTAATCTTTCTATTCTTACGAACAAGTGACAACAATGCATTTATATGAATATTTTCATTAGACTCCTCATGCTTACCAAAGAGTTGTCGACTGGTGTAAATTTCCGAAGATATTAATGCAAGAATTTGTTCTGTATCATTATCTTTAATCACACAAAAGTAATGCTCTTGTTTGTCCTGAAAGAGTTATTGAACAAAGAATCCTTCACATCAATCTATACCAAGCATATGCTCAAATAAAACTGGCCTTTAATTCCTGTTAAAACTTCAATTTTAATTTTCTTTTTAAAATCTTATTCGATACCTTTATAGGTTTCACACATAGACACTCTGACTTGACTGGAAATTTCTAAAGATGGTGTTTTCTCTTCTTCAAAAGGGTGTTGATGATCTTCCTTTGGCACAAAGACATCAATATGTTTAATAGGATCTTGATTTTTATTTTCCAATGAAGGAAAAATAACTGTATCTTCTTGAAAACTTTCAAGTGCATTCATATCAGAACTGTTCAAAGATGCTTCTTCATACAATCCTGCATAAATATCTCTTTCATTCTCATAGATATGATAAATTTTCTCTTCCAACTCTTGATCACATTCTTCATCAATAAATCCTTTATGATTTTATTTAGGTATCGATTGTTTCGATTCTCCATTGCAACAATATTCATAGAGAAGCACAAGTGGACAAAATCTTTTGCAATGAGAATGAAATAGTATATGAAAATCGTTTAGAGAAGCAATACAAGCAACATGTAAATATTTATACCATTTTTGGGCATCACCATCCAAAGAGATCATAAACATTTTCATGAGAACATCTTCATGATGAATACCTGGCTAGTACATGCACTCATGAAAATCTATAAAGTGTTTTCCAGGGCAATCACTATCATCTTCTCTAAATCATGGAAGACAATCTTCCCAGTCCTTCTGTACTAGGCATGGGATTAGGAAAACTAGGAACATATGAAAAATTAACTGGAGCATACCTTGCAGCTATTTTAGTAGCAAATGAACTTGACATTGAAACACAATGGAGTCGCCAATGAAATCATAGTTGATTCATTGGGTGAATAAACACACAACCTGTGTCTGATCCTTGTTCACTTTCAAGCACTAGATCTGATCTTCATAAACATTGGGGAAAATATCTCGAACCTTTGTTCTCGATAACAACGCCAAAAAGATGTTGTAACCAAGGATGATTTTAAGGATGGAAATTTATTTTAAAATGTAAAAACCTTGGCGAATATTACTAATCCTTCATATGTCAACTATAAATATTTGGCGATATTTTTTAAAAAATATACAAATTTCTAAGTATTTTATATAGTTTTTATAAAATTTTGGCGATTTTTAAGGTAAAATAATTTTATCCTATAGAATTTGGGCGAATAATTTTTAAAATAACGAATCTTGTTTTTGGAAAAACCATGGAAAATTAGCCCATGAGCGAAATTTAGCCCCTAAAATCATCCCTGGTTGTAACTTGAGATGGTTCCTGGCTGTTTAGAAACCATGCCAAGGAATCTTGAACTAACTTTAGATCCAATTTGGCCCTTGAATAAAAGGGGTTCCCTCAATGCTTAAAACAAAGCCAACTACCCACTGTCATTGAGCAGTAGCTTATGAATACTTCAAAAAAAGATGACTTGACCAGGTTTCATGAATGAGCAGGAATGGGTTTTAAAAATGGTTTAAAGAAAATCAAACTGCGAGAGAAATTGAGGTTTAAATGAATTGCAAATATTCATGAATTCAGAGGTCTTTCTAGTGGGCATGGAGTCTCAATGACTTGAGCACAAATATGATAATGTTTGGTGAAAGAACATGAGAAGACATTTGAAACTCAGACCTAACAGAGAGCACCACAATCTTAGTAAATCCGAGATGAAGAAAGTGAGATGGGAATAAAGATTATGAATCCAACATGTAAAATGCACATTAAAATGTGTGTACTTTAAAGAATGAGTACATAAATGGAATATTCAAAAATGCAATTTTCCAACAACATTGAAAATATAACATAATGGGAGAAGGTCATTACCAATGAAATCTTTTCACCATTAAAAGAAATACATTCATTAGACACCAGAGAAAACCAAATTGTCACTACTATAAATCAAATTACATTGGAACAAGAACAAATTTGATTAAATTAATAAGCTCAATACAATAAACATAAGGAAAACGATGCTCAGAAACAATAAGGCACAAATCCTTAAAAAAGATCTATGGTCAGAGATTTACAATACAAAAAACCCTTTAGGTTTTTTGAATTCCAATAGCTTACAACCTCCTCTGCCAAAAGAAGATTTCCCCTTCCTGTCCTTGACTCTTCATCTACTTCTTTTATAATCTTTCACATACTCAACTGTTGATTGGAAAATTGGACCTGATTTGATTGAATGTTGATATCCTGCTTTCAAATCTGGATCAAATTGATTCATTTTACTAAAAATAATATTGGAGTTGAGAATTTAAATAAGAATCGACACCTGGGGTCATGTGTTATCTTTTTTTTACAAAAAGATATGAATTCTATTTTTTTATTATTATTAATTCTCAAATATTCTCTTGTTGTCACTTGTTTCCATCATATTTCAATGTCTTCTTGTAAATATCAACAATCCCATTAAATTGCCTCTCAGATGTGAACAATATTTCAATTAGATTATCTTATTCTTGATGTCTTATAGTTTCTTCAATATTTCACTAGGTGTGCGATGAAGTTCATCTGCAATATTACAATGCAAATCAGGTGGCGGGATGGGAAACTACTCACAAATATCACCATCAATCACATCCTTCATTAAAAAATAATATGATCTATAACCCATGTGATATTTGCCGCACAAAGGAGGTTGCTCCTGCCTCAAATGCATCTCCAGGTGTGAGAAGAAGTCAACATCCTCTCTCGAGGTAAATGGCAGTAATGCCCCAATACTTCCCATCATTGTCCCATAAATGAGACCTTCACCACCACTAGGTATAAATGATACCTTCTGTTATCATTCTGTAATTTTCCTATGGTTGTGTAGGAAATCCCAAAGGTAACCATTTCAAGCTACTTTAGACTGTATTCTGACCTTATACAATCAGAGAGGGCTCTCTCAATAGCCAAAAGGATTTCACACTCGAGGATATTCAACAATAACACTCAGAAGGTCAGATTTCAGATAAGATAAATTTTGTTTTTATAAAGGTTGGTGGTTGAGAGGATAGGAAAGGGAGCAGAACCATTGGGCAATGGAGTCAGGGCAAGAATCTCAATGGTTTACAACTTAACACAGATTGAAATCCTCCCTATAAAACTTAGGCAAAGTAGGCACCATGTTCAACAAGTTGAGGTAATAAAATGACAGTTAGAGAGATGAGGAAGCCCATTGTAATGAGAGGCATCTAGCAGAGGATGAATCTCTCATTGCAACTTTTTGATGAATGAAACATGGGGATGGATACCTAACATAACACCCAACGATGGATGAATTTTGTGAGGAAAACCATTGAACATATTAACAACTTCAACTACATAAGAGGCACCTAATAATGGATGAATCTCTATATGAAGTTGCAGAAGAATAAAAACATAAATCTAATAGCTGAAGCAGAGCATCTAGCAATGGATGAATTCTGGAATAGAGAATCACAAACACACAACAAGCATATTCTATGGTGAAAGGATCACCAAACACGGATGAATTCCAGTCACACTGCTCTTCGAAAAATGTTGTAAGATAACAAATAAAACAGGGAAGAGACAAGCTGAACATAAGCACCATGATGAATCTCAGGCCATAAACAAGCTTTTTGTATTAATCTGACAAAGAAATAGACATGGCCTTCATTACATTTGCAGGGGTTTCCCTTCCCAAAGTTGAGCAGAGCCCAGGCAGCTCCCAGAACAACCTACCTAACGACTTCTAATTCCTATATTATAGCCTAGATAGGGAATGATAGCATTACAATTCAAATTCCATTTTCTTTCCCAAAATAGAAACAATTACAAACAAAAAATGACACGTTTTAACTGATTTCCTGCTTTTCAGGAGGCAAAATTATGAAAAATAGGCTTCAAAACACCACTTGTAATTCTCAAAATCTAATAGCCGTGTAAAATATGAGAATGGTTTTTGTAGATAAGCTCGTTCTAAAGAAAAACCTCTCTCGGTTTCTTGAAACTCATCTCGATCTGGCCGAAATACATGTCACAAAAACATGTCTCAAACAAAAAATCATGAAAACTGAAAAATAGGGCTCAAAGATTCCTCCGAATCTCCCAATCCGTGACACCTGTGTGAAAAAAAAAGGTTAATGTTCTTGGGTCTGTGCTTGACAATAACCTCCTTTGAATTTTGAAAATTCATCCCGGTTCACCCATGAATCCCCCTGGAAGTCAACTAGTCAAAAATACCAGTTCAACAGTCCTAGAACAAAGTTTTTGCAGCACATTTCGCAGCAATTTCCGTAGCGCCTGTCTGAAAATGCCAGTTTTTGCAGTGCTGATCTAGGAGCAATTTGAAATCCTTTAGCATGAAAAAAAGGTAATGATGGGAATGGATGAATATTGCGTTATTGGACTCATATGTAGGATCAAGTGCTCTTGCTTCATAAAAAAAGTTGAAACTTGGTGCTTGAGGAAGCTAGCACTGCAGAGTTTCCTTATTCACAGTGCTGCAAAAATAGACTGTAAAAATAACCAAATTTCTAGTGCAAATTCTATGTGCTAACATCTGGCTCCACAGGGGATGGAGACCTCCCTGTGAGGCTCCAAGAACATGTAGTTTCAGTGCCTTATCCATTGGGCTGGTGGAGTCTTATTCAAATACTAAAAGAAAACTAAAAGTTGAACTACTTGCACATGAGTTTATTTATATACAAGACCCTACTCTAACTGACTTTTACAATTTGCTCAGATGAAAACAAACTTCCACCATATCCACTCAAACTGTTTGGTAACATTCTTTTCTTCTCTGCAGTTGATCAGTGAAAGGTAAGGGACATATGACAACAGACTGAATACATGTTTTGGAACACTGACAATACCTCCAAATGATGATAATATGATTAAATTTGCAAGCTCCAATGATTTTGGAAATTTCAACTCCATATATAACCCCACAAGGTCATAAAATTTACGATAAGGCATGTTAAACTGGTAAAAAGTTACCTGCTTTATTTCATCATTGCTCACATATTGTTTGATGTTCTCAACATGTACATGTGGATAAAGGTCTGATGCAGGCTTGTTAATCCCATGTGATATCTGCTCATTTATAAGTGATGGACATGAGATAAGTTGCACATTTAGCTCTTCCTTTTCTCCTCCATGGCTCTCCCAAGGATCATATTCATAATTATCATATACAAGAACCATGCTAAGAGGTCCCAGAGAAGCTATGAAAAAATTATGCTCATCATCATCTTCGCTAGGATATTCATCAAAAATAGGTTGTTATTGGTCATTATTTGAAACAACTTCTTCATCATAAGTAGGGCTGCTAAAGACTGTTTCAAGAACAAAAACATCCTCTGCATTTTCTTCATAAGAGCAACAAACAAAATCTGCCTTCAATTCTGAAAAGCTAGGAAAAAACAAAGAGGAATCTTCCCTGGTTTTTTTAATTAACTTATCATTTATCTCAGCTTCATAGTCATGAGAAATGTCTACTGTATTTTTATGATCAGAACTACCATTTAAATATGCATCTAGTACAGAGGAACAAGAAGAAGAAAGCGTTGATCCTTCACTAATTTCCTTGACTAGGTTATCTTCTTCAACTTCACAGTCAGGAGAGCAACTTAATGCAACTTGAACACTTTTCTCATATTCCTCACAACAATCATGAAAAATAAACTCAGAGGAGTAATACCTTTTACAGTGCAAATTGAAAGCAACATGGAATTCTCTCAAGGTGGATATGCTTGCAACAGGGAGAGAAAAGTACAAGTCTCTAGCATCATCCTTCAGGGAGAACATAAACATTTTCATTAAGACATCCTCCTGATGCAAGTTCAACTGCTCCATGCATTGATGAAAATCAATGAGATACTGAACATGATCATCATCCTTTTCTTTTCTGAAGACATGCAGTAAATCCCCCCATTCTGATAGATGAGGTACTGGATTTGGAAAACCAGAGATGGATGAAAAGTTCAGTGGAGCAAATCTCCTTGCCAAGATAGCCTCCATAGCCTTTGACATCCTGATTCTTCGTGGAGTGGAATTGCTAGGTGAAAGTTGTAGTATTTTCTATCTCCAATCCTTGTTAACCATCAAGAATTGGATTTGATCCATTGTCGTTCCTCCCAGGGAAAATTTTCAACTCATCCCCGACAACGATTCCAAGATGTTATCACTCTGTAATTTTCATATGGTTGTGTAGGAAATCCCAAAGGTAACCATTTCAACCTACTTTAGACTATGTTATGACCTTACACAATCAGAGAGGGCTCTCTCAATAGCCAAAAGGCTTTCACACTCGAGGATATTCAACAATAACACTCAGAAGGTTAGATTTCTTATAAGAGAATTTTTGTTTTTATAAAGGTTGGTGGTTGAGAGGACAAGAAATGGAGCAAAACCATTGGGCAATGGAGTCAAGGAAAATATCTCAATGGTTTACAACTTAACATAGACTGAAAGCATCCCTGTAAAACTGAGGAAAAGTAGGCACCATGTTCAACAAGTTGAGGTAATAAAATGACAGTCAGAGAGAGGAGGAAGCTCACTGTAATGAGAGGCATATAGCAGAGGATGAGTCTCTCATGACAACTTTTAGAGGAATGAAACATGGGGATGGCTACCTAACAGATCACCCAACGATGGATGAATTCTGTGAGGAAAACCATTGAACATATTAACAACTTCAACTACATAAGAGGCACCTAATAATGGATGAATCTCTATATGAAGTTGTAGAAGAATAAACACATAAATCTGATAGTTGAAGCAGTGCATCTAGCAATGGATGAATTATGGAACAAAGAATCATAAACACACAACAAACATATTCTATGGTGAAAGGAGCACCAAACAAGGATGAATTCGAGTCACACTACACTTAGAAAACTGTTGTAAGATAACAAATAAAACAGGGAAGAGACAGGTTGAACATAAGCACCATGATGAGTCTCAGGCCATAAACATGCTTGCTGTATTAATCTCACAAATAAATAGACATGGCCTTCATTACATTTGCAGGGGTTTCCCTTCCCAAAGTTGAGCAGAGCCCAGGCAGCTCCCAGAACAACCTCCCTAATGACTTCTTGTTGAGTTTTGTACCTTGGGAGGTGTTCCCCATGTGCTTATGACCTCCTTAGCACATGAGGGAAGGACATTACACTTTGTACCTTGTACTTTTGTCTAATTTCACTTTGACTTTGTCTAAAGTGAAATTTAGTCATTTTGGCCTAAAATGACTATTAATTCACAAAGGGGTGAATTAGAGACATAAAGTTGACTTAGGAAACTTAACCCAAAGTGGGTTTGTGACTTAAATATGAAGGGTTGAGTCTCAAGCCATAAACATGCTTGCTGTATTAATCTCACAAAGAAACAGACATGGCCTTCATTACATTTGCAGGGGTTTCCCTTCCCAAAGTTGAGCAGAGCCCAGGCAGCTCCCAGAACAACCTCCCTAATGACTTCTAATGCCTATCTTATAGCCTAGATAGGGATGATAGCATTACAATTCGAATTCCATCCTCTTTCCCAAAATAGAAACAGTTACAAACAAAAAATGACATGTTTTAACTGATTTCCTGCTTTTCAGGAGGCGAAATTCTGAAAAATAGGCTTCAAAATGCCACTTGTAATTCTCAAACTATAATAGCTATGTAAAATATGATAATGGTTTTTGTAGATAAGATTGTTCTAAATAAAAACTTCTCTCAGGTTCTTGAAATTCATCTCCAACTGGCCGGAATACGTGTCGCAAAAACATGTCTCAAACAAGAAATCATGAAAACTGAAAAAATATGGCTCAAAGATTCCTTCGAATCTCCCAATCCATGACACATGTGTGAAAAATGAAAAATATTAATGTTCTTGGGTCCGTGATTGACAATAACCTCCTTTGAATTTTGAAAATTCATCCTGGTTCACCCGGAAATCCTCCTGGAAGTCAACTAGTCAAAAATACCAGTTCAACAGTCCTTGAACAGAGTTTTTGCAACAATTTCTGTAGCGCATGTCTGAAAATGCTTGTTTTTGCAGCCTCGAGCTAGGATCAATTTGAAATCCTTTAGCATGACAAAAAGGTAATGATGGGAATGAATGAATATTGCGTTATTGGACTCATATGTAGGATCAAGTGCTCTTGCTTCATAAAAAATCTTGAAACTTGATGCTTGACGAAGTTGGCGTTGCAGAATCTCCTAATTCACAGTGCTGCAAAAATAGATCGGAAAAATAATCAATTTTTTAGTGCAAATTATATGTGCTAAAACCTTCTATAAAATTATTACTACATCCCCTATATGAAGTTGTATTATTTATTCAACTTTATTAGGTGCTCCATTCGACTTACCCTGTTCCCACCTGATTCTTCCACTAGTAGGATCATTTTCAATCTCCTCTAAACATCTTGTGGTAAGCAAACAAAGTAAACATTTCCAAACTTATTTGAACCTACCATAGTGTCAAAAGTCTATATATTTTGAAAAATTTAACCAATGAGGAACACGATCATCTGCGAAAATATACAGCTGGTTCTCATCGCACCAATACTTCACATACTGAAATGAATCTTGAATATCTCCAAAATAAACACAATCACCACAAGTGTGAATCAACACAATCGTATTAGGAAAGAGATTATTTTCACATTTCCTCAATAATTTGCTTTTCCCCAAGTCATATATTCTCAACACCTGTCCAATTCCAACTAATAGGCGGCCTTGGAATTGATATAATTTAAGAAGTATTCCATCGGCTAGTGTTTTATGCAAAATTGAAACATTCATTGTTATTACAGAATATGTAAAGGCATGCACCAATGAATTTATACATCTGTCACTAAAACAACCAACTATAAAATACCCTCATTGCTTGTGAAGCAACATTTCGGTCATCGAACAACTTTCTGTTATTGGTCAAAATCAACTACAACAAGGCATTTTGATCTCCAAATATGGAATAAATGCTTGTATATATTGAGGAACTAAGAGGATGTACCTGAAACCCCACAAACAAATCCTAATGTTGTTTTTCATCGGATCTGTCAAGTGCTGCAAGCCTCTCTACAAGAGGAGGGTAAGAGTTATAATGATATGATGAATACCAAGTATCAATATTCATAGCCGATAAATTCCCCCCCTGCAACTTAATAAGTCCTACTCGGAGAGGAGTACCATAGCCAAAATTTTTTACAAAACCGTTGGCATGGAACTCAAATGCCTGATTGACAAGATTGAGATCAAAGCTCATGAGATGATGAATATGCATTGTTGGAAAATGAGAAGCCCCACAAGTACATGCTAGGTTTGGAAACCAAAGATTTCAAAGAGATGTTTTGAATTCTAAACAAGAGTATAGCCACCAAATTGTAATAGTCTTGAAGAAGAGCTATCTGGGAGTCTATCTAAAATGATTTATCTAAGCCAAAATGGAAGTCTTCATTTCTGGATCTGATACATAATCAATATCTACACTTCCTTCATATGTATAATGATAGAAAACATTGGTTGCCTCTTCAACATTCTTTTCCCTCTGTTGCGTAGCTTGTCTATTCTTTTTAGCACCTACAAACAAAAACGTGTTTGACCATGAGCTATTTACTTGACATTTGGATGATGGTGTTACCTGGCGGTTTCCAAGAAATAAAAATGGCTTGTTATTTCAATAGTCATCACAAGGGCCCTATATAGTTTTGAAAACCACCGAGGGAGGGGAATCACTCCTTCCTTTGATTTCCATGTGTGCCATTGAATAAACCACCAAATGGACAACGACCTCCCTTACTTTATTCTCCATGCAACTCTTGGAGGGGCCACGATAAGGCCAACCGTTGATCGTCTTCTTTATGAGCCATTAGATTTAGACTTTGGTAATTGAAATTAAAGTTGACAATGGAATTATGATTATTAACATTTTTTACGAGGTGCAAACTTTTATAGTTGCACAAGACTTGGGAAAAACTAATTATTCAACATTTGAGAATTCAAATACGAAAACAATTATAAAAAGGTTAGGAACCTAGGCTTGATGAAATATTTTAGAATGCCAGAGAAAATTATAGAGGCTTATCATATTTGAAGGTTTGGGGTGATGACTTTAACATTTTTTTGGAGCGAGATTAATAGACACAAGTAACAAGAAGAGGTCATATGGGATCAAGAATAATCCAGAGAATGGGAAAATAAATCATTTTTACGGAAAAATAAAAAAAATTGACGAGTTCAATTTATGTTACAACATAGAAGACTGAGTCGATCAGGAGGATAGCTTGAAGTTCAGGTGTCCTCAACGTTTTAGCTTCTCTCCAACTCGTTTCTCCTTCTTTTCTTTATTTGTTTGTCTTTTCTCCCACGTGGAAAGGGTCTCATGAAAGTCTCATTATTTCTTTACATACAACAATAGACTGCCTGACTTAGAGATATTAAATACAACAATAGATTGCTTGACTTAGAGATATTAAATACAAAAAATGGACATAAATCATGATGGCATGGGGCCCTTCACACCAACAAGTTGATCTCCTTCGTTGTCCATAGCCTTAAACAATGCTTGTGTTGATCATCTTAGAGCCTGTGCCGATAGCCAATTTTTATTGTCAGATCTGATTCAGATCACACCTCCCCATTGGGAGGATTTTGGTCCCAAAAAGCTGCCAAGGATATGTGAGGGAAATTGCTTGCAATCTGATTCCTCTCATACCACTTCAATTTCCTTGCAGTCTGTCCCTTGAGACCAATCTACCACATTTCTTGTTTTCCTCTGTGAGTTGTTTGCTCCTTGTACTACATAAATGTGTCTTCCTTTAACTCCTCAAGACAATGAGGTGCAAGGTATTACTCAGTGGGAAGAACCTGATGTTCTTCCTCCTCATCCAACATGGAAGGTTCAAACAATTTCAAATATTCCACCTTTACAACTGAGATGATATGCATATAAGGTGGAAGTTTCAACCTAGAGACGTTCTCATTTACTTGTTCATTGATCTCAAACGATCCATATCTAAGGGGCTTGAGTTTCTTTGTTGCTCCTTGTAGTAATTCCTTACAGATATAGAGCCACTCCTTGTCTCCAACATGGAATTTATGATCCTCCCTATGTTGATCATTCTTGGCTTTGTAAAACTGTTGGCTCTTCTCGAGCTACTCCTGAACCCTTAGATGTATATGCCTGATCTTTTCCACGAATGTGCTTTCCTTCTATTCTTCTCCTTGTAGTCTTTCTTCTTCCTTATGTTGTCCATAAACAATGTCAAATGGTGAAGGAGGTAAATAACCAAAACAAGTTTTGAAAGGAGACTTATTGATGGAAGAATGAAGTGGAATGTTGTAAGAGTGTTGAATGTAGACTAATTTCTCATCCCATGTCTTTGGATGTTTTCTATTGTAACCTCTCATCAATTTCACCAATGCCTTATTTACCACCATGGTTTTTCCATCAGTATGAGGATGGAAGGCAGTGGAGTACTTCAACTTGGAATCCATTCTTTCCCAAAGCGCCATTCAAAATATTCCCAAGAACCTGTTGTCCCGAACAAATACGATGGAGGTTGGAAATCCAAAATGTACCCAGACATGGCTAAAAAATAGTTCAACTGCTTCTCATCCAAAGATTGTCTTCTTATAGGGAATGAGCACAATTTTTTTGCTGAAGTGATATACTATGAAAAACAAGTAATCATGGATTTTACGAGTCATAGGAAAATGTCTAAGAAAATCCATGGAGATGCTCTCCCAAGGCCTACTTGGTACTGGAAATGGCATGTACAAGCCAAGTTTCCGATTGCTTGGATTGCTAGTGCTGCAAAGAATGCGGCCTATAACAAGATTTTCCACTTGCTCCTGCATCTTCAACCAATACACATACTGCTGCATATTCGTCATTATCTTTGTCACGCCAAAATGACCAACAACCATAGAAGTGTGTGCTTCTCTCATCAATTGAACTCTTGTGTCTCAGAGTACGCATAATTTGTCTAGTTTGTACAACAACCCATCTTAGAGGTGGTATTCATTTCCTTCCATGACAATGACCAACCTCTCCTTTAGCTGCTTGTAGACTCCTATGAAATCTTCATCTCCCTCATAATATTCACTCAAAAGTTCTCGAGTAAAAGGCTCAAGCTACATTATCATTCCAATTGTTGCAATCTTATTCAAAGGTGGTCAAGAGGGCATGTCCTCTAGTCTATTCGTGACTCCTTTCTTCACTTAATCAATAAATGAAATTTCTGCAAGAAACCTAACCACTTATAATTCCTCACTTGCTGCATATTGCTTTGACTCTGTAGATACTAAAGGGGTTGATGATCTGTGTATATGATAGTCTATTTTCCCAAGAGGTAATGCTTCCACTTATTCACTTCTTATACAATTGCAAAGATCTCTTTATCGTATGTGGGATAGTCAAGCACTGCTCCATGAAACAATTCTGAATGGTAGCACACATTCCTTCCTCCTTGCATGAGTACTGCTCCTAATGCATATCCACTAACATCAGTCTCTATCTCAAAAGGTCATTGTAAATTCAGCATGGATAACACTGGAGAATCACTGATTTTCTTCTTCAAGTATTCAAATGCTCTTTGTTGTGTCTTACCCTAATGAAATCTCTTTCCTTTGGCGGTTATGGCATGAAATGGTGCTACTACTGTGGAGAAGCTTACAATGAATTTAATTAAATACTAAACTACTCCCATGAAACTCCTGACCTCTGTAACATCGATGGGAATAGGCCATTGGGTGATGGCTGCAATATTATTTGGATATACCCTCAACTCTCCTCCTCCAATCATGTGTCCAAGATATATAAAGGAAGTCTTTCCAAACTCACACTTCTATAAGTTGGAAATCAATTGAGTCTTTCTCAAGGTCTCTAGTACCTATGTAAGATGTGAGAGGTGATCTTTCCAAGTATTTCTAAAAATTAGTATGTCATCCAGATATACTATTACAAAATAATCAATCAAGTGACATAACACAACATTCATGAGTCTCATAAACATTGCAAGTGCATTGCATAATCCAAAAGGAATTACTAACCACTCACACAAATATTTTCTTGTTTTGAATGTTGTCTTCCACACATCTTCTACTTTGATCCTCACTTGGTGGTAACATGATTTGAGGTCCAACTTAGTGAAGAATTTGTCTTGTTGCAGTTGAACCAACGAGTCATCAATCCTTGGCAAAGGATATCTATTCATTATGGTGATCTTATTAAGTTCATGGTAGTCAATGCACATTATCTAGTTTCCATATTTCTTTGGAACCATGATGATGGGTGAACCACATGGTGATGTACTGGGTCTAACGACTCCCTGCTCCAACAACTACTACAATTTATTCTTTACTTCACCTACTTCGATGATGGACTACTTATACAACCCAATGTTTGGCAGTGGTGACTTTGAAAACAACTGAATCTCGTGTTCAACCTATCTCTTGAGTGGTAGTCCTTGAGGCTTTTGAAACACTCCCTTATAGGATTCAATCAATTTCTATAGTTGTTGACGCTGCTCGCCGCTACATCCTTCCAAGGATGCCTTCATCTCCAACTCAATTCTTTCTCCTTGCTACTTTCCTTCTCTCAGGAACAACATGAAAAACTTCTTTGTACTGCCCATGATCCTTCTTTCCTGATGAGCACTGATTAGAGAGAACTTAGCTTTGTCCTTATGTGCATTTATGACATAAGATTTTCTATCCTTGAATAGCCTATATTGGTTCTCTCTCCTTTTGAAAATGACATCCCTCATGTACAAATATGAACTTCTTAATATGACTCCACATATATCCAAAGGGACCACATATGCAACTACTTCATTAACAAAGTTCTAATTGATGACAAACTTAAATTTGCATTGCTTGAGAACTTTCAATCCCACATATTTCCTTATCCAACCTAGGGGGTATGGATGTGGATGATATTGAGTCTCCAACCCAAGCTTCTCAACCAATTATTCAAAGATCAAGTTGGATTGTGAACTGGGATCAAACAAACAATCCACCTTGTTCTGCTTCATGTGGATTTTAATGCATAAAAGTTTAGTCATCACCTTCTCCTCTTTGTAACTGCAACCAAATAATGCTACCTCTTTCTGAAGATTAGTGCAATTAATCTTGCCTTCTGGGTCTGATGTGATTTCCACCATTCCTCATCATCCATTGATATCAATGCTTTCTTCTTCCTTTTCTAAAATATTTGGGGGTGCTTCTCAGGGTGCAATTTCCAATAGTTCTCCTTAGTGTGTCTCTTTAGATCACATCCTTTACATTGTTGGATGGAATTTGTTTCTTCTTGTTTTGCTTCCACGATCTTCTTCTCATTCCACTTCTTCTTGTTTTTCCTCTTTCTTTCTTTCTCTTGTGGTTCTACTTGCTTGTGAGTAGTTTGTGGCTTCCGCTTGTCTCCCTCAAGGTATTGTGCTTGAATAATGGCCTCATCAATTGTATTAGGCATAAATAACATTTGTTTTCTACGAATATGTAAAAAAAATGGCCCCAAATACTTGACTAACATGTATAGACTTTTGAGAGAGACTCCCATTTGAATTGCTCTCTTCCTGAACTTTGTCGTGAAATCCCACAATGGTTGTCCTTGTCTCTACCTGAAGTAATGCCTTACTATTTGTTGGTGTTCTTCATATCCTATTGGATAAAACTGAGATTTGATCATGTCCTTGAACACTTCCCAACCAGTCACTGGTGGCTTATTTCCTATTGCCCTACTTACTGCATCACTCTCCCACAATGTCAAAGCATGACTTTCAAGATTCAATCGAGCAAAAGAAATCTTTTATTTTCCAGTTACTTCATGCACGCTGAAATATACTTCCATCTATTGTAGCCGTTGGTTTAGTTTGATAGCATCCACTTCCTTGGTATAAGGCTTGATGTCCACCTTGGCCTCCACATGAAAAGGTACATGTGTCTTGCTGTAGCTGCATTCTCCCATCTCTAGCTCAATCTTATGATCCGTTTCTATCTTATTTTCTTCCTTCTTGGGGCCTTCATGACAAGCCTCTTTTGATGGAATTTCCTTTCTCTTTGTTGCCAATAGATGTGACACCATTGATGTCAATGTGGCCAAGCTCTGCTCAAATCGATGGAACCTGACCCTGGTATCTTCTTCCTCTTCTCCTTCATAATGTACCCCTGTCATTCTTGATGCTCTACTACACTCTAGCCTTGGCAACAACTCTTGTCCACTTATTTTGTAATCACTACGGGTACTTACTATATAGGTCTCACTAAATGCATTCAAACTTCTGCTCTGATACCATATGATCTATGAATGGGAGGCTTATAGCCTCGCCATTTCACCAACACAAAAATATTTGTAAAACAAATATAACCTTATCTCTTTAGATGATGGGAAAATACTCGACCAACCAATCCACAAGTCAAGTCGACCCAAGTAAGAATGAGGTCGACTACCCAGAAGTCAAGTTGGAAAAATGAGTTGGAAAGAGAGGCAAGTTGAGTTGGAGGAAAGAAAAGTTGACCAAGTCAATTCGACCGAAGTTGGGTTGACCAAGGGAGCCAAACTGACCAAAAGGAAACCCGGTTGAAGTGTGGGTATATTGGGTTGACCAAGAATGACCGTTGGTTGAATGAAGAATGGAAATTGAAAAAAGGAAAGTTTAGTCAGATTGGGTCGACCTATGGGTAAAACAATTAGTTAAAGGGTGGATTTGACAGCCAACTGCATAGGAAAATGTTTTGGGATGATTTTTGGTAATCCATAGTGCATAAAAATGTATGGAAGTCGATTACAACATTCACTAATAGAGAAAAACATATGGGGAAAAATCAATAGCGGGTGAATTGGAAAAAACGTGTATATGGTTTGTGGGTAGCTCATAAATGCCTAGACAACCCCATATTTCATAATATACTCCATCCTTGATTTATGGGCAAAGGAAAACACCCATCAAATTTGAGAATGTGCCCAATGGTTCTTAAAACCAAACTAGAAACCCCCAAGTAAATAGAAACGATTTAGGAAGGAGGGTTGTCGATTTACAACTCACGCATCAATGTACATGTGTAGTTTAAGAGTTGTTTGTTTGATTTATTGATCCACGGGGATCATATTAATATAAAACGATCTCAACCCAAATGGAATTAAGTTATCATCGCTAAAACATACACATACAATTGTTAACTTACAGTGCACACTGTTTACCATTCATAAACAAATATAAACCACAACAATAATCACACATAAACTCATAATTTACCTTGGAAACCCAAACATGAAAACCAACATTCTTTTTGGCTTCGACCAGGCTCTTTATTTTTCAATAATGGGAAAATTATAGGCTCTCTGGTTCATCTCTATGCTCCTCAGTGACATCTGGGCAATCTCTCTACATCATTCACAACCAAAGAAGCCTTTTCTCATTGTGGGGAAACATAATAAATATGATTGAGTCGAACGAGAGGATATATGGAAGGTCAGACGTCCCCAATGTTTCAACTTCTCTCCAATCCATTTGTCCTTCTTTTATTTATTTGTTTATCTTTCTCCTAGGTGGAAAGGGTCTCATGAAAGTCTCATTATTTTTTTACGTACAACAATAGACTACTCGACTTTAAATATATTACATACAAAAATTGGACATCAATCGTGATGGCATGGGGCCCTTCACGCCAACAAGTTGATCTCCTTCATCGTCCAAAGCCTTAAACAATGCCTATGCTAATCATCTTAGAGCCTGTGCCGATAGCCAATTGTTCTTGTCAGATCTGATTCAGAGAAGTTTTTATGGAGTTTTTGGATGGAATGCATGAGTTCTTGCTTATTTCATGTTGGAGGAACTAATAATTTACACCATAGGGAAATACTAGTGTATATTCATCTTTGTTTCAAAGAAACTGATATTTCAGAACTCTATAATGTGCTGTGGAAATGAGCCTTCGACCTCCATTGCACATATTCGAGGTTAATACACATTTTATCAATGAAATGACTAAAGACTAACTCCAACCTCCACTTCAGGGTCCTACTTGTTTTTGTAGCATGATTTGGGGTGGATTGCTCCATGGGTAATGTAACCATGAAGAGAACTTACATTCACGTGAGCATTTCTAGTGAAGCATCATTTTTGTAGGAGATAAAATTGTTTTTATTTTTTGTTTTTTTGTATATTCGGACTAGGGGAATCGGTAATTGGGAAGAATATCACTCGTAAGACCCAAGGTAAATTCCTTCATGTTGCCACTACAACCCTAAATTTTTTACACACAAATCCCAAAATCACGCGTCAAGGTTAGATAAGATTCAAACCAAGGTGGGCGGCATTAACACCATTTGTCCCAACCACTCAGTATACCCATGATGGGATTTGGAGATAGATTTGTTGATTAGTATTTTTATGTTTTAGTAGGCTGATTGTTTTTTTTCCCTTGAAAAAAAACTTTTATATTCACAGGATGCACATATACATGTTCTAGTCTATATCAAAGGCCTTGTAATAGACCTGCTTCGAAAAACATTAGCTAGACATGCTCTTTCCCTCTATATGTACATCAAAACTTAGTACTAATCGTTTAACAATCTATTCAAAATCACAAAACTGAGCCACACAAAAATGAGCCCTGTCTTTTTTGCACAGAGGCATTCACAGTCGAAATTCCATTTCTTCTATTTCCTCCCCTTCAACATATTCATAGAACCTGAAACTCCCTGCAAGCATAGAGAGGGCTTCTTTTGATAGTTCGTTTTCCTTTACATTCAACTTGTGAAGAATATGATGGAAGGAAAACCACTCAAATGAATAGAAAGCAAGCTTTATGTCCCTCATAATTGGATCTCACTTGATATCTCGTGTTGAGTTTTTCTGCTTGGCTTAGTGGATGACTAGCTTTGAGTCACCCATGACTTGAAGGTTTTTGACATCCTTTTTAATTGTTGTCTCCAACAATGTCCATAGAGCGATAAATTCAGATCTGTTGTTGGTTCCAATTCCTAGAGCATACTTGATGAACATATAATGATTGTCATTAATATACAACTCAACACCTACACCGCACATTGGGGGATGTCCCTGGTATGCCCCATTGAAATACCCCAAGGGACCTAGTAGTCTATAGAGGGCATCACCAGATTACACGGGATTTTTGAATTAAGTTCTTCTTTATATTCTTTAGCTAGATTTAGTGTGATGCCTGCTATGATCTTAGAGAGTAACAATAAAATATTTGTTAGTCACTTCTTGGAATATTTTGTTTTAATAAATAGCGAGGGTAAAAGTTGTTAAAATTTACTAGGATTCAGGAGCTACATAAGAAACAAAGGATTATTTCTTATAAATGTATCATTCCATTTGAGGTTCATCTCAATTTCAATCCAAAAAGATAGTAAACCTCGAGATAACTCTATTCTACTACATTGGTTTGAGTAGTGTAAGGGTTTGAGTGATTCAACCCCTTGCTCCTTTAAGAGTAAGGCCTTTGAAGGTGTAATGGATAGTTGAATCCAATCTATTCATA
>JASDQU010010975.1:82532-105366 GCA_032191745.1 Picea mariana | reverse complement strand
GTATGAAGATACTTATCAAAAACTAGAAATCATGAAGCAGTTGTTGAAAGGGGTTCATGTTTCCACCCAAACTTAGGCATAGCTACTCCTGAAGGATTTACCACTGGCCACCCCCGATATGGACCATGATGCTCTGAGAGAGACTTTGTATCCTTTCACAATGAAAATTAGAGATGGAGGTTACTCTCCTCCTCCCACAGGGTCTTGGCAACCGGTTTTCTCTCTATACCAAGCAAGGTGGTCTATGCAAGTAATTTCATAGTCACTCGTCAACCTTGTTTATCATCTTGGAGTGAAAACCTTGACCATGGATTCTTACAGCCAAAATGAGATTTGCTTCTAAGTTTTCCTCTCAATTTCATAGTTGAACAACGCTCTCTTCCTTTCTGGAGTTTTTTTTCTCCACTCTTCTCTCTTCGCAGATCTCCTCCTTGCCCCTTCTTCTCTGCCCACGAATGACCTCTTTCATGCCTTTCTCAGCAAGTTTGTGTGGATATGAATCTCTAACTCGTGGTTAGGTCTGTATGTCTTACATAGGGGTACTTTAACCCATATCCTCATTAACTCTTGAGGAGGACTCTTCCAGCTACCACTCTGACTGGTAATTCAAATATGGGTCAGAAGACTATTCTAAGTCATTAAATACAGTAAGGTAATGGTTTGGTTGGGGTCATCTCAACCATTTATGGTTCCCCTCACCATATCTCTCATAGAATACATGGTCCATCTTGGAAAACACCCTCTTTCAGTAGTTATGCTCCACTTTCTATTAAAATCAAAAAATACATACATTAACTTTTTATACAAAGGTTCATCAGATCATACATTCACACATATCTAGTCTGCCACAGTTTCTTGGCCAGTGTTGGCACAAGTGAAGAACCAGGGTTCAACTCTTCAATAGTGCACCAACAAAACCCTAACTATCGTCCCTTTTGGTAACACCTATGAAGCAGATGAAGTCTCACCCAAGGTAGAGGCAGGGGTGGTTGTAGGACTAAAGTGTATACAATCTAGCTGGGACATAGATATGTGATTACAACACTAACAAAGCACTTAGTAGTTAACATTCATCATCATTTAACCCTTATTTACATCGCAAATTCAAATCCTTATTACAGAACAACACAGTATTCAACAAGATCTAACACTTCCAATCACTTAATACATAGAAACAGATCAGATCTAGCATTCATTCACATCATTAGGCACTAAGATACTATATCAGATGCATCTAACATACATAAAGATAACAACATTAAGCATAAATCACATCAATCACGGAAGGTAACCATAACATAGGATATATGTGGTTCACCCCCAGCACGGGGCTACATCCACCAAATCTTCTTATTCTTTATTATCTTCTATCAATCTTTTTACATGCATAGAGCCCAAAAACCCCACTCTGCATAGGACAAGATATATGTGCGCACCTCGCCATATCCTCCTTCCCTGAGTTAGGTCATAGAACAAATCCTTCATACAGAGTTTGCACACCAGCTTCTTACAATCACTTGCACTTATCATTGCAAGTCCTAACACATAGCATACGCAAAGCCTCTAGCTCCGCACTAATCCACAAATATTCACTACTACTTCACTTATCACACTAGCCCCTTCTTACATCACCTAGATATCTATTTATACATTACAAAATGGGCCTAAACATAGGTAAAGCCATGGGATGACATCCCATAACCCGTTACATAAACCCTAAACCCAAAAATCCCATAAAAAGGGGGTGAGATCCCACGATCTCCACTTCACCTGGCGCTCTGTCTTCGACCAACCTGTTGAAGTCCCAAAATTGGACAAACGTGACCCAAGTTCTCCAAAACTTGGTCAAGGGCCAATAGGCCCCCAACACTCACCTGTGACTCATCCCAAGTCACTCTGATCTGGGTAACTCTACCTCAAAGGCCTCGATCTTGGCTTGAGTTTCTTTGACCTAATTCTTAGCCAGAGCCTCCTACTTGGAGAACTTCTGAATGACCTTCTCGGTGACAGGTGCTTCCAATCGTTATTCAACTGAGGTGACTACTTGTTCTAGTTGTGCACCTTGTCCTTCAATATCCTCAAAAAATGTTCAGGCTTCATCCTGCATTGGTTGGAGTCTTTGGATCACTTCCATGACCTTCCTCTGAATGGCATGGTCCTGTTGTTGAACCATGCGTTTTACTTGGGATCTTTTCATCCTCTCGATTGGTGATAGTAGTTGCAACTGTGCTGGCACTGTTTTTGCTTGTTTTCCTCCTAGAGTTATGATTCCAGTGTCCTTATATTAGGGTCCTCTGTGAGGTGCTCGTAGGTTTGTGCACTTCAACTGCTGAGTTGTTTGCATTCCAAGGCTAATGCCTTAATTCTCTCAACTGTGCTTTGGGCAGTTTCTTCTGTCCAGTCTCACACTTCTTGTGGAGTGCTTGGCACTGCTTGTAACTCCAGTTTTACTATCCTCTATTGGAGCTTCTGAATGGCTTCGACAAGCTTCCCTACTTGGATTTCCACTGGTTCTTCCTCCATCTATTCTAATAACTTCATAGAGCGAAGTTATCTAGTGACTACTTCTTTAACTCCAATCTTCTCTGCGAGCATATTTTATTTCTCCCTCTGGATCTGTGCTCTATCCTTTGCAAACTTTGCTTAGAGGTCATCTTTTTCCTGCTGCACAACCTGACGTTGCTCTATGGCTTCCTCTTTTGCTTGCTTCAGGGCCTTTGTGACCTGTTCCTTTTCCTTCTGGACATGATGAAGGTGAGCCTCCATCACATCTGCTATCCTGCATAGCTGAGCAGGCTCATCTCCTACTTCTATATTCCCTACTGACAACAACACAGTAGGCACGGCTCGAATGGAGAGCCTGTTGTATTCCTTTAAGCTATTCTTCAATGTGATCATACATGGATTCTTGTTTTTCTTCATTGCACTATAAAATATCTTTTGATGTACCTGATATGGTGGTGATGATGAGGTTGATGTCATCCACCGTGAGCACAGACTACAGCTTGGGCTTACTATCTTTTGACTTCTTCCATGATTTAGGTTTCGTTGGGGAAACCTTTAGTCTCTTGGATGTCTCTGCCTCTTCAAGGGGATTCTTAGGTGGTGTTACTTTGCCCTGCTTCTTATTTTATTCTTCCCCTTCTTTCTCTTCTTTGTCCACTTTATCATCTAATCCTCTGCTAGGTGAATCTGATGAAGTCTCTTCTAATGCGTTGTTTATTTCTTGTACATCTTCCTTCTTTTTCTTCCTACTACTGTTGGGTGCATCATACTCTTCGCGAGTGACCACATGACTTCCAGTGAGGTCGAGATCAAACATTTATGCCTGGTCAACTGGTATAAGGAACTCTACAAGCCATTCCTTAGTGATTTCTTCCAGGTCCTCCTCTGTGATATTTCAGTAGGATTGAAGCTCTTCTTTATGTCCGTATCCACACGCAGTGATATAAATAAAATTTCTATCTATGCAGAACTTCATAATTGGCATGAACATGTCCAGGGTGTTCAGTGTCATACGAGGGAAAGACTCAATAACCCTCTTCAACTGTAGGTAATAGGTGTGGAACACTACGTTTGACTGTCATTGCTTAGCTATGCCGCTTGAATACCAGAACATAGTGAACTTTGTAGCTAAGGATTTTGATGGCTCAATGTCAGGGAAGGTCACACATCCGACATCTCCAAAGAAATGAAGGCGATGATGATCATCAACCAACTAAAATGGAACTCATAGCCCTGATCATGAGCTTTGCAAAAGTCTTTCTCTAATTGGTTGACAAGGTAGCTCACCCAGTTCATTTGTAGCCCTTCCACACATTTCCCCACGAGGTCAACACCGAACCCTGTAACCTGCGTGGATCTATTTTTCCTTACTAGCTTACCGGCGATCAACTAGTAGGCTATGTGCACTGTGCCATTCTGAATGGAGGCTACTTGTAGACTTGCTTCCCCTTTTCCACATCTCCATAGGTATCTTTGATTCTCTGCGCCAGGGTGAGATTTGCAGCCTTCCCTAGATAAACGTCTTGTGGGTCTGGTCCTTGCATGCTTAGTCTGGTGATCCGATGGATCAGTGTTGGATCGAATGTGATACACCTATCCAACTATAGGTAACTTCCATGGAAGCATGACAACAGGATTTTAACACACACGTTAACCTCCTGGTGCCTTCCAAAGTGGGGTATCTTCATTATGTTTAGGATGGTGGACCTCATGATGTCCATGGTCCATGGATGGGGGATAATATTTGACTTCATCCCCTTTTTCCTAGTCAAATAATTGTATGGTGTGAGCATGCCATAGTTCTTGCAGTCTCCTAAGTTATATTCGTTGATATTCAACATAGTAATACTCTCCAACTGTGGTCTAACTGTGCTTATTCCCTTCGGGAGGTAAGCAATGATGACTGTGTAGTCGAAGTCCCTAGGGACACTGTCATGACTCACCATGCCAACCAGAGTCTGGATGTAGTTAGGCAGGATATATGGGATGAGCTTCGCATTTACTAAGTCATTATGATGCTTGGTTCATTTCTCTATCCCATCTCAGGATGGTCCAGATCCATGATCAGTCGATGGGGATGTTTGCACTCCTCTCGTTGATGAGGCTTGGATGCCTGCAAACATCACCTTCTTGGCCATGATTTCTATTAGGATCTCTTCAATGGATTTTTATTCTGTGCTAATTTCGTCCGACATGCACACTCGAGATCTAATATCTCAGGTCGATGGAAAAAAACTCACTGTAACAGCACGGGTGGTGAGGTCTCAATAATCATGGTGCGGTAATAATCAGCTCGAATAATCACAATTGGAAAAAGTGTTCATGATGCAATGCTCTATGGGATAAATAAACATCACGATGGGATAAATAAAAATCATCTTAATGGATCCCTCCAATGGGTAGGAACGTCTTAACCAATGCAATTTCATCTGTTGTGGTGTAGTCCCAACGATCCAATGGTGAACGTTTTGTCAATAACTGAATTACTAGCCATTATGGACCATCATTCTAACGGTCGAGACGCCTCCAACGGTCATATTTCTTCATCGTGTAGAAGTGCCAATTTACGTTGTTCTCATATCCTGGCAAAGTTCCAGTTCTAAAAACCTTCTTTCTGTGAAGTCCTCTCTGGTGCTTCTTGCAATTTTTCTAGCTTTTCTTTCTTCTTGCTAAGATTTATGGATTTCTTTCCTCTGAATTGAATTATTGGTTTCCTTTTTCCATTATTTTTATTATCTCCTCTTGGCATAGGAACTTCGCACTGTTGAGGTTCTTTAGAAGGGTTCGAGAGTAATACTTCTTTTTTTTCTGGGGTAAGTGCTCTACTCTATTGGATGGACAGGTGTTTCAAGTCTTCATATGTTCTTTCAACTTCAATGTTTATATCTCTGGTCCTTAGTAGATTCAACTGGTCCTCTTGTTCTTCTAGTAAGTGCGTTATTCTCCTAGTCATGAAATCCCTTAGTTCTTGCTTTTTATGTTCTAGTTCCTCCTCTTCTTGTTTCCTTTGTATCTAATCTTTTTCAATCTAGGTTTTTCCTAGCAAAATAGAAAATGGGGCGTTGTTCTCAACAAACTTAATGACCTCAGATTCTTCTTCTGTCGAAGTTCCATAAGCACTCATAGGTATCTGGGTCAGTCTTCCACATAGGGTTACCATCTTCCCTTTAAACAATCTTATTCCTCCCAGTGAAGGAACCATAGCAAGTTTTCCAAAAAATTTCCCAAGTTATTTTTTTCATGATATTCACCTGTGTTTCCTCATCCAGGACACAGTCTATGTCGAAGTCTCCTATTCTTGTTTCTATGCACTCTTTCTCTTTTAATATCTCTGATAAACTGGTGTCTCTATGATCATTCAGGTTTACTTTCATCTGCAATAATATAGCCTTTGATTATTTTTGGTTCTTAAGCATATTCTTAGTCTCTTGGCCTTCCTCATGGTTTTCTTGTCTCATATTCATCTTTTCAACTTTAGCAATCATTCTAGGGAAATTCAAAACTTCATGGTCCATAGATTTATAGCAAAGACAACTAGGACCTTTACCAAGGCATTCCTTAGCAAGATGTCCCGGTCTCCTGCAACCATAGCAAAGAGTTTATCCTCTATTTCTTTTAAATGACCCCCAACCTTTCCTGTACTGGGCACTGGGATCACAGTAACTAACCTGTAAAATATTATTTCTAGGATCCTGCATCCATGTTTTAGTCCAAACATTCTTTCTATGCATAGGAATAACATATCTTTCACTATTCTTATCAAATCTATTCATATCAAATCTTCTTTCTTCTAGTTGTACCCTAGTTTTTAGACTGGGACAAAAATTATCAAACATACTTAGATCCATTCTTTTGAAAAAAAAAAATTCACTTATTTTACCTTTATAAAAGCACAAAGCCTTAAGATCTTACCTCTTTTCTTCAGATCTAGTTCCTTTCTTAGCACAAAGCTTCGCTGTCAAGTAGAATTATGCGCACTAAAACAGTAGATCTACGCACATAGCTTTCTATTTTCTTCAGCTCCTAGCAATCACAGTTTCACGTCCCGGCAATGGAACCATTTTTTGGCATAGGGGAAAACCCAAGGTTCAACGCTTCAACAGCGCACCAACAAAACCCCAACTACTGACCCTTTTGGCAACACCTGCGAAGAAGATGAAGTCTCACCTGAGGTAGAGGCAGGGGTGGTTGCAGGAATCAAGTGTCTACAACCTATATGGGACACAAATCTATGATTACAACACTAACAAAGCACTTATCAGTTAACAGTCATCAACATTTAACCCTTATTTACATCGCAGATTCAAATCCTTATTACAGAACAGTGCAGTATTCAACAATATCTAACACCTCCAAGCACTTAGCACATAGAAATAGATCAGATCTAGCATTCATTAACATCACTAGGCACTAAGCTTCTACATTAGATGCATCTAACATACATAAAGATAACAACATTAAGCATAAATCACATCGATCACGCAAGGCAACCATAACATAGGATATACGTGGTTCAACCCCAGCACAAGGCTACGTCCACCAACTCTTCTTCTTATTTATTATCTTTTGCCAACATTCTTACATGGACAGAGCCCAAAAACCCCACTCTGCATAGGACAAGAGATTTGCACGCACCTCGTCAGATCCTCCTTCCATGAGTTAGGTCACAGCACAAATCCTTCTTACATAGTTTGCACACCATCTTCTTACAATCACTTACACTTATCTCTACAAGTCCTAACACATAGCATGCAAAAATCCTCTAGCTTTGCACTAAGCCACAAATATTCACTACTACTTCACTTAGCACATTGGCCCCTTCTTACATCGCCTAGATATCTATTTATACATTACAAAATGGGCCTAAACATGGGTAAACCCATGTTCTGACATCCCATAACCTATTACATAAACACTAAACCCAAAAATCCTACAAAAAGGGGGTGAGATCCCATGATCTCTGCTTCACCTAGTGCTCTATCTTCGACCAGCCTGTCGAAGTCCCAAAATCGATCAAACGTAACCCAAGTTATCCAAAAATTGGTCAAGGGCCAAAAACCAGTTATAGTTATATTTACAGCCTGGGGAAAACATGGTGTTACAATCCCTTCCCATTAAAGGAACATCGTCCTCAATGTTCTATCTGTCGATGTGCTCTGTATGTACAGAATTAAAAAAAAACTGGATATGCATGTCTGAATCCTCCATTTCCCATGGTGCCTCATTTGGGCCCAAGTGTTTCCACTGCACCTTGACTTGTGCAATGGTTATGTTCCTGAGTGGGGTCTCCTTCCTGACTATTATGCATTTATGTTTTGGTAGGAATTCTCCCTCTAGTTCCATTTGAAACACATATGAGTCAATGATATGATTAGAATAATGTACATATTTCTTTAATAACAAAACATGGAAAACACCATGTGCCTTCATGATGGAAGGGAGTGATGGAATATAGTCTATAGGTCCCACTCTATCCAAAATCTCAAAGGGTCCACAATACTAAGGTGCCAGCTTGGCACAAGCTCCCATCCTCAAAGAACTTTTCTTGGGCCTAACTCAAAGATACACATGATCCCTTGTTTTGAACTCTCTAGGATTCCTCTTTCTGTCTACATAGATTTTTTGTCTATCCTGAGATATTTTCATATTTCTCTTTATCTGAATTACTTATTGTTCCATTTCTTTTAGCATGTCTGGCCCAATTGTAATTGTATCTACTAGATTATTCCAGATGATTGGAATCTTGCAATGTCTTCCATGCAGTGCTTCAAAAGGGCTCATTTTTAATGACTCTTGATAGACATTTTTGTAGGAAAGATCTACCAGTTGTAGGTAGTCTTCCCACTTCTTAGGATGATGCATTGCATGCATCCTTAACATGTCCTCTAATACCCAGTTTACCCATTCTTTCTGTCCATCATTCTGAGGGTGATAGGTTGTACTAAATAGCATTTTTTTTCGAAACCAACAAAAAGATATTTCCAAAAGTTTGAAGTAAATTTTGTATCTATGTCAGCTATAATTTCCTTAGACATGCCATGCAGTCTAAATATCTCTTTCATGAAAACATGGGCAATATCTATTTCCTTGCAAGTTGACTTGACAGGAATGAAGTGAGCATCCTTGCTCAGTTTTTCCATCACTACCATGATGGTGTCATTCTGTTTGGTTGATTTTGGTAACCCTATGATGAAATCCATGGAGATGGTTTCCTATTTCCATTCTAGAATTGGTAGGCGATGCAACAGTCCTGATGTGTGCCAAGTCTCTGCCATAACTTGCTAACATTCTAGACACTTAGCTAAGTAATCAGCTATGTCCATTTTTAGTCTGGACCAATAAAATAGTCTCCTAGTGGTCGTGATCATTTTCTGATAACCAGGATGACCAGTATATGGCCTTTTGTGTAGTTCATCCATTATGAACCTCTTCAACTCGTCAAAATTCAAAATATACAATCTACCTTTGTAAGTTAGCAGGCCATCATTCAACATCTGATAGCCTTCATACTTCATCCATGTGGGCTCTTGCTTTAGGTATGATGTCACGATCTTGAAAAATGCATATGATTATTGTGCACTTTTGACTCTCTCTTTGATGTTTGATTCAATGGTGCCTACAACTACCAAGTGAACCACTTTCATACTTCTACTAAGGGAATCATCCACCCTATTCTCCTTTCCCTTGATATGTTTAATTTCAAAATTAAACTCACTAAGGAGAGCCATCCACCTAGCTTGTCTAACATTGAGTTTCGATTGGTCAAACAAATATCTCAACCCACTATGGTCTGTCATAATCACAAATATTCTACCTAAGAGGTAACACCTCTGCATTTTTAAAGCATGTACTATGGTAGCCAATTTCATATCATGGGTCGCATAGTTGACTTCATGCTCATTCAATTTTCTATATTCGTAGAAAAGCACATGTCATGCTTGCATAAGGACTCCTCCGAGCCCTTCCTTGTAGGAATCTGTACACACAAGGAATTCCTTGTTTGGGTCTCCAATCTTTATCACAGGTGCATTGGTTAGTAGGTATTTCATCTCTTGAAATATTTCTTCACATTTTGATTTCCAAATGAATTAAACTCCCTTTTTTTGAAGGGAAGTGATTGGGAAACCAATCCTAGAAAATCCTTTTATGAACCTCCTATAGTACCCTGATAGGCCCATAAAGGATCTAATATCAGATACATCCTTTGGGGTAGGCCAATCCATAATGGATTTGAGCTTGTTAGGATCAACTGCCACCCCTTCTTCAGAAATAGCATGGCCTAAGTAATGGACTTGTTTCTAGAAAAAGTCACACTTACTAAACTTAGAATAGAGTTTATGTTCTCTTAGTACTTGAAGAACTAACTTCAGATGTTATTCATGCTCTTCCCTATTCTTAGAATAGATTAGGATATCATCAATGAAAACCAATACAAATCTATCTAAGAATTTATTGAGTACATTATTCATTAATCACATAAAAGTGGTTGGTGCATTGGTTAGCCTAAATGGCAGCACCACAAAGTCATAGTTACCATTACTTGTTCTAAAGGTTGTTTTGTGGATGTATTCATCCTTAATTTGGACATGATGGTATCCAGACCTCAATTCAATCTTGGAGAAGATTGTAGAACCCCTTAATTGGTCGAACAAGTCATCGATACTTGGTAAGGGATACTTATTCTTGATGGTCACCTTATTGAGTTATCTATAACATATGCACAATATGAGTGTGCCATCTTTCTTTTTCACAAACAAGGTTGGTGCTCCCGATGGATACACACTAGGCCAAATGTAGCCTTTGTCCCACATCTCTTTTAGCTTTAGTTTGAGCTCAACTAGCTCCAACGTACTCATTCTATAGGGTGTTTTAGACATCAGCACCACTCTCGGTACAAGCTCTATTGAGAAGTCAATGTCCCTTCTTGGAGGTATAACTGGCACCTCTTCTGTAAAGACATATTTATATTCTCTCAATATGGGATGGTCCCCTAGGCTGGGTTTTTTGTTCTCAACAAAGTTCAGCACTTGTATTGCATACAAGGGACATCCCCTTCTGCAATACTTCTTCACTTGGAGGGTTGATATTTGTCCCATTGAGACAGGATTTTGAATCCCTTGCAGGGTTATCCTTCTTCCTCCTCCATATTAACACTCAAAATTTTTATTGTAATAGTCCAACTTGGTTTTATGGGCATCCAACCAGCCCATTCCAATCAACAGGTCATAAGACCCTAAAGGGATCATGTTTAGGGTTTCTCGGGTGGGTAATACATTCATAATGAATTATCCTTCTGGTATAACCTCTGTTACTTTTCTTTTGGTTCCAGTGGACAGTTTTACCATCCATGATTTAACATGTTTAACTTGTTTCAATTTACATTTCTCAACAGTTTGAGGGGAATAATAACTCAAATTAGAACCAGGGTCAATTAAAATGGAAAAAGGATGGTTGGAAATCATACCTTCCATCTCCACCACTGAATCTTGGTGGTCACCTTTTCTATTATCCAAGGATACATAAATTTGTGGCATGCTCCTAGACACATCATTGATTGTGGTAGACTCTTGGACATTGTAGACCCTCATATTGTTTTGTTTCCTATGTGGACAGTACCTCAGCAAATGTTCTTCTCCATAACCCCAACATTTTAAGGGTTTCCTCTTTGTGTTATCAGTCTTACTTGGGGCTACTATGAATGGTTTATTTCCACTCTAGGGTGGAAATTTTTGTCGATACACACTTCTAGTGGGAAGGCTCATCCTAGATATTTTCCCATGATTCTTAAATATTGAGGATTTAAACCCCTTCTTCCTTAATATCGAATTGATTTTATTCTTCCAGTCTTTATGGGGTTATGTCTTATTCTTGAACTGCCCATAGAAATACCTTGCCTTTCGAATAGTATATTCTAAATTCTTTGGTTCATCAAACTCAATTATATCCTAGTAGGACTGAGGTAATCCATTAATAAATCGTTGCATACTTAGTTTTTCATCCTTTATATAGGGCACATACCTCTTCATCTCAAGAAGTGTGTTGATATATTCATCTATGGTGAGTTGTCCCATCTTAAGTTCATAGAACTTCTTCGTCTTCCCGTCAAAGTACTTTTCTAACAAATACTTCTTCTTGAAGTATTTCTCAAATTGTTTCCATGACAAGTCCTTCTCATGGATTCCTTTCACATTCCTAAGGTCCTCCCACCAAATGGAATCTTTCTCATTCAGGTTGAAAATGGTTATCTAAGCCTTTAAGTTTTTAGAGTAGTCATGAACACTGAAGTACTTCTTTAATCCAAGTAGACAAACTTCTACTTCTTCCCCATTCTTAATATCTCCATCAAAGGTGGGTGATTTGGATTTCTTGAATTCTTCAGGGTCATGACTCTTGGAATGTTTCCTCTTCTTTCTTCTCATCTAGGAATGGGAACTAGTTTTTCCACTAGAAGATTCCTTTGAATTGTCTATGTCCTCACCAGAGGAATCTCCTAGTGAGTGTCTATTGGCTCCATGTTGGGCCTTCCTTGAGGTTCTCCTCTTGGTGTGGCCACTTTCAGGACCATCCTTTTGTATATCAAGTGGACTTGGAGTTTTCTTAGTATGATGTTTGTCCACATGAATGGTAGTTGGACCATGTTGCAATTGTCATTGTATATCTTATAAACTTTGCAGTAAGACAGCATTAATTTCAGTTTGTTTTTCCTGTTCTCTTATCATCCTTTCATTGTCATCCTTACAACTCTATAATTATGCCATGAGGCTTCTTATAGTTTTGGAAAAATATGGAGGGGTTTCCACTGCCATCCTCTCATCAAATTCTTCCTCTCTATTGTGGGATCTTTACCCCAATTCATTGTGTGTCACCATCCCTTACATTGTACTTTTCCTATTTTTCGCTGCCTGCTTGAGTGCTAATAAAACATTATTTTTTAGTTAATGATTTACTAGTTTTATGAGAAGCACACAGTTCAAGTTATTCAAAACATATACAACATTAGAAAGTTTCTTAAGAATGAGATAAGATAGGGTGTCACCCCTAAAATTTCTCTCTAAGTATGGTTTTTAAGTGACTTGTGCATGAGCCCTAGTGGGCCAAGTGTGGTAACCATGCTCTGATACCAATTTGTAACACACACAATATCTAAAAAAAAATCAATGGATGGGGCATAAAAAACTTTTCTTTCTCTCGATTCATTTCCAGTCCCCTTAAGGTGAAAACCATCGTATTATGTTTACCTAAAGTGTACTTCTCACACTACGTGCCTAAATCAGCTAGCGGAGTTCTCCTTGTGACCTCGGGTTGAAAACTAGGAGCTAAAAGGTTTTCTTAGCGAAGTTTTCGGGAGTTTGGAACTCCCGGAATTCATGAGTTCCAATGGTATTGCACCACATTCCTCTTGAACGTCGAATTCCCAGATCATAGAACAATGGAGGGAATCAACGGTTCACGTCACTCATTGAAATTCCTTGGATGGAAAGAGGTTTTGGAAATTCAGGCTTAGAAGATATTTCCCACTCTGTCATGTGATATCCCCGGAGTGCCAAACTGGCAAATTCGTGGAGTACCATGACTAGTGGCCCTGTGTCTCCAACAATTAACATTCATGATCTATTTTGGGACTCTGGGCTTCGAGAGTTCAAGAGGGTTAATACACTCACTTGTTTGAAGCATCATACTAGAGAAGTTGTGAAGAAGCCTGATATTTCTCTCGGTGGCCTCAGCCTTTGGGTCCTTTCGTAGATCTATGACACTACACCTCAAACTTATAGACCCATACAATCCCAGACTGTCGAATGTTTCTCCTTGCAAAAGGCAATGCAGAGGTAAGGACAGGTGGTCCACGACTACTCCACCTACCAATAAACAATCGAACACATGCCAAGGGGGAAAATATGACACGTCGCCCCTTTAGTAGGTGACATGTGTCATGAATTAATGGGCCTATAGGGTCTACGAAACATATGAATCGAGTGGACACATGGCACATCATACGTGGCTCCATGTCACCCTAATTAGGAATCAGCACACCTCATCACCGTGGACCGATCGTCTTCTAACTTCTTCAATCTTATGGTAACGGTGTGTTTGCATAACCCTTAGATCCATGACCTCTTTTACTTCATAACTTCGGTGTTAGGGGATTTCATGGAGTGACTTCCTCCCTACTCTTGGAGTGGTCAACGTTGGGTTGACCATAGCCGAGATCTAATGCCCAAGAGAGATCTTCAATGGTTCATGGATCTACGGTTCACATTTATTCAAAACTCCTAAATTCAGGGATTTTACTCGCTCCACACTCCTAATATCCCAGAGAACGACTTATTAGAAGTTCCAAATATGATATATATCTAATGATCAGAGGAGAGCCCAAAGGGTCCTCAGAATCCTAGAGTCCTGGTTACATAACCAACCACTTTGGCCAAGTGGCCACATACAAGAGGCTAACACGTAGCAAGGCCTAGGGGTGACACATGCCCTCATCAAAGGGTGAAATGTCCCATGCTCTAATAGGTACAAGGGGTTTGAAAAATGTCCACATCTTGGCAACATGTGGTACCTTAATTGCGGGTCCACGTCACCTTGGATGATGTCAGTGAGCCATGTCATCCCCAGACAAATAGCCTTCTCATGTTCTTCATATCTTATGGTCGAGATCTGTCCACATAGATCCATATATCCATGGCTCTCGTTGCTTTGCAAATTCGGGCCTCGAAACTAGACAACTCACCACATCTCGAATCCCTAGGAGTGTTAAGTCTCCAGACAATAAGCTCCAATGTCACATGTCCTCTACCTATCAATGGTGGAGACACTAGTATAATTGGGTCAAATTTCGACGGCGTGTTTGACTCAATTTCCACTTTGTATTGTTAGGAGAATGATAAACAATGAACACCCTCAAATGTCAGTTCACATGATGTCACTTTTATGATGCCATAGCTATTGTCTCTATTGTAACATTTCATGCAGACATGTGTTATCTTGGATTTGACTGTCCAAACCCCATATAGTCGTCACTACAACGATGTCAGTGACATCAAACTTTTGATGTCCCATTTCATCGGTCTCCACTACGTGGACTCCATGGGAGCGACGTTACCAAATGTTGCAATTGTGATGTTTGGTAATGCCGCTCAACCGATGGCAATATATATATAGGGGTACTTTCCCTAGATGGTCCCATGGAAAAAGAAATGAAAAAGAAATTAAAATTGAGGTTGGAGACAAGACACATTGTGATTGACAATTGACATATATATATATATATGTGTGTGTGTGTGTGTGTGTGTGTGTGTGTATGTGTGAATTTTCCACACAAGCAACCTACAAATTGAAATAACTCAAGAACCATGATTCATTTCTATGAGAAGTTTGCTTCATTGGATTCATCTTCATAGGATAATGTTAATGACACCCTTCTCCATAAGTCCTTAACCATACAAGCATGAATAATAGAATATTATATATATGTGTGTGTCAATTGTCAATCACAATGTCTCTTGTCTCCAACCTCAATTTTCATTTCTTTTTCATTTCTTTTTCCATGGGACCATCTAGGGAAAGTACCCCTAAATTTTCCACACAAGCAACCTACAAATTGAAATAACTCAAGAACCATGATTCATTTCTATGAGAATTTTGCTTCATTGGATTCATCTTCATAGGATAATGTTAATGACACCCTTCTCCATAAGTCCTTAACCATACAAGCATGAATAATAGAATATTTTGGATGAGCTTGTTTTCACATGTATTAAAGCATTGGATTTGGATCTAGGGGTCAAATCATGATATCTCTCATATTTAACCTCGATGAGTACTTGGGATGATGTACCCAATGAAATCACTTATTTCAACTAATATCATGATGTTCCTAGTCATGTGTTGCATTTTTTCCCTCGAGACCATTTATGGAAAGTGTCCTTGAATTATCCAAGTAAATAAGCTACAACTCAAAACAACTAAAGAATTGTTAGTTGGTTCAATAAGCAGTATGCTCCATTAGATTCATCTCCATGTGACTGTTTCCAATAGAACCCTTCTCCATGAGTCCTTGGACATGAAAATGTGCATAAGAAACAATAATGGATGAGGTCATTTCCACATGTGTTAAAGCACCAAATTTGGATCCAGGTGTTAAATAACAAGATCTCATGCATTCAACCTCAGTGACTACTCAAGGATGATGGCCCCAATGAAACTCAATTTTTTCAATTGATGGTGTTGCACCTCTTTTGTCACGTAGATGAGAAAAATAGAGGTTCTTACAAGCTTAGTTGTTTTAGATAAGCAAGATAGCAGTAAAGTAAAGGGTTAGAAGAATAAATCATAAAAGACTAAGCTAAGAATTAAACTAGGAATGATAAAAACAATTAAACTATAGTGCATAAGAACATAAGAACAAGAAACAAACAAGAATTATGTCACCAATGGAAAGGATTGTATTAGTGAAAAGGTACAGCAAGGAGAAAGGGAGACTTTGGGTCCCTTCTTCCTCCAAGGGAGGGCTCTTGGACCCCCAATATTGAGCTCTTCTTACAACTCGAAAACTTGAAAAAAAATGGTGAAAGAATCCCAAGCTAATTCACTCAAAAGGTGATGTAAATAGCTCAAATGGAATGGTGCTAGTATGCTCTTGATGAGAAAAGAGAATTCCCCAAGAGAATAGTAGAAACATAACCTTACAAATGAATTCCTTGAAGATGTAATGCACCCATGGCCTCTTTTTATAGCACAACTTTGAGGTATTATGCAACCAGCTTTTAGTGTGAACAAGGGGATGTTTAGGGCACCTTTAGGTATTTGACCATCCACCCAGCCAGATTCAGTCGAGATTTGGATGTCAAATCAACTTGGAAGATGAACCAGAAGTGGGTGGGAGGATGACCAGCATCATAAATGTGGCGTTCTCAGGTGTTCACGTCTTTTAGCATCCACAGTCGCGCATCGTGCACATGTGTGTTTTTCCTGCATTTCATGATAGCGCATGTGCATGTGCTCCCTGTATAGTCATAGCGCATCCTAATTTTATAATTGTTTGTATAGTTTTGGACCTTTTGGAAATTATTTTTTGGTAATTTTGGTCCATGGGTGAACTTAATAGTTGTTTGGAGATGTTGGATTCTTGTAACCATTTGCGGATGAAATTTCAGTGATAACATATGCCCTCTGATGGATGAGGTTAGGAGCATACATATATCTGAAATTCATCAATGTTTCTTCTACTGAGAGTACTATTGTAGAAAAGAGCGATATCGAGAGTATCAAGAGTGACCTGGTGGAGGGAGAGGGGAACCTGTAGGACCCAACCTTTCTCAAGGTGTGAAAAATAAATTGTGTACAAACAAGGCGGGGCATGCCCCATGCTCGTGTAATGTATATTAAAAACATGTAAGACAGTAACTGAAATGATATGTTGGTGAATATGAATGTAGCGCCCGTAGATGCGTGTTCGTAAAAGTAGATGACAATTCTAATGATGAACAATACTCTGAAAAAGTAAGCAATGACACCTGTAGGAAGTATAAAGGATTTGGTGGGCATTGATGGCCCAACAAATTTTAGAGGTCTTCGGAAAATATAAAAACAACTGCAATAGTCGCAAAGTAAGACCCACCGTAACATGAGAAAGTGTTGAAGTCGAATGTTATGGGGGTCAACGACAACAGAGAGCATTGATGGTTCTCCCTATGTCGTCCAAGACTCCTCATTGTGAAGGGAATGAGGGTCAAGATACGGTCGCCCTTATGGAAACTTTGTTGATCTCGAAAAAAAGGGAGATGTGACTCCAAGAAGCCAAGAGCTTTGGGAAATGCACTAGATGAGATCAGAAACTGAGGAGGTACATGAACAAAGTCAATATGGGTGGAGACTCAAGACTTTCCTTGGTTGGGGATATATGTGAAGTGGAAGAAACTGTACAACTAGGTCGAGTGTCAGGGGGACAACTAGACAGGGGATAAGTTGTGCCAAAGGCGGGACAAAGTGAACAAACATAGAGGGAAAAGGTAGGTGGCATGTAGGATACTCAAGGTTTATGGACGATGTCAATAGGAATAGAAGATAATGGATACCCCAACCAAGAGAGACATGGATTGTGTTTGCCAAAATAGAAGAAGGTTGCAAGAGGTGACAACAAAAGGCTATGTAAATGTTGGAAACAAAGGCTTTGTACAATTGCCAAATAAATAAATAATTGGGGGTGAGTGTACAAATATAGAAACAGGTACCCCAGTGCAAGATGGCTTGGCCTATGAGGGCACAAGTTGTGTAGGGAACTGGTGGAGGGTGAGGGGCCCCATGGGTGGGTCTTTGTATGAGGTAAGTGAATGAATGGGAATTTGCAGATGGGCAAACTGATGTTAGATGAAATGGATGGTTAATGATATTGTGGAGGCGCAGTCAAAATAGAACCATGATGAGATAACCTGGGAGTCCATTGGGAAAGCTAGAAAAAGGAGGAGAAGGATTATGTGGTTGATTCTCGAAAATGTGTAAGACTATCGGGACTCCCATCCCTAAAGGGTGAAAACAACATGAGTGTCAAAGTGAAAAAAGGGACTATGAATGGGACAAATCATGCGGGGGAGAGTGCTACCAGGTGACGGTACCAAAATGCAGTGGAGGTGACAGTACTGCAGAGCTGGATATAGGGACCCTAAAGGAAAATTTCAGAGGGTGTGGTTGGAGATGCAATTGAGAGTCAGAGGGAATGATTACATGCTAGTCTCGATCATATACCTGAAGGGGTCGCGCTAGTGTGTGATGACCAAGTACCTACACACATGAAAACCAAATACCTGACGTGAACAATATCTGAAGATAACAAACATATAACAGTTATTTGATAATTTTGAACATGAGCATGCGTGGATGGAGACCCACGCATGAATGCGTGGATGTAATGGGCACAGTCGTGCAGGGGGGCACGCAATTTGGGAAAAAATATGTGCATGGGGTTGGAATCTGCTATGACTTTGGTAGTTCAAAGCAGAATGTAATGGTGCAGCTTCTAGACTACGAGGACGACTACAAGGGCTAGTTTCTCTTCATGATTGTATTTTAAGGGTGTCCTTGAGAGGTTTTTACTAATGTAGTAAATGACATGCTCGCGGTCATCATCCCTAATTTGAACGAGAACTCCTTCTACTAAGACAACTGAGGCCGATATGTAGAGGATATAGTCGTGGTTATAGTCGGGTGGACTAATCAAAAGGGCGTTGGAGAGAGCCATTTTAAGATCATCGAATGCATTTTGGGCATGTTCATCCCAGTGGAATGGGATGTTGTGGCATAGTCAGCGAAGGAAACTATGTGCTCAAGTGGCATAGTCTAGGACAAAGTGTCATAAAAAGTTAGCTTTGCCTTGTATGCTCTACAGTTGGCATAAATTCCGAGGAGGGGGAATTTCCGTGATGGCTTGGACTTTGAGGGGATCCACGGTAATACCGCTTTGGGAAACAATGAACCCAAGAAGGTGGCCAGCAGTGATGTAGAATACACACTTGAGAGGATTCAAGCAGATATTATACTGACGACACCTTAGAAATATGATTCGTAGATCATCGAGATGATGAGTGCGTTTCTTGGATCGAGCGGTGAGGTCATCCAAATATGCGAGGATGATATGAGCTAGGTCATGAAAAATGTATGTCATTGCCCATTGGAAAGTGGCGTCAGCATTATTGAGGCCAAATGGCATGACACGATACAGAAAGGTGCCCCAAGGGGTAGTGAATGTTGTCTTGTATTGTCGGCGAGGTGAATTTGGATTTGGTTGTAGCCAGAGAAATTGTCCATGAAGGACAAAGCCTCGTGACCTATGCAATCATCGATAATTTGGTCGATGAAGGGATTTGGAAAGTTTTCTTTGGGACAGGCATTATTGAGGTCATGGAAGTTTGTACAAACATGGATAGTGCTCTATTTTTTGTTAACAAGGACAGGGTTGGAGACCCATGACGTATAGGCGATGGGGTAAATGAACCCTGCAGCACGTAATTTGTCAATCTCGGCTTTGATGGCCACTGCTTTGGATGGGTGTAGCGGTCGTTGTTTTTGGTGTACTGGTGTGATATCAAGCCAAGTGTTGATGCGATGTTCGACGATAGAGGGGCCAAGGCCAAGCATATCCATGTATGACTAGAAAAAAATGTCTCGGTATTTCTAGAAGAGAGATTTGTAAGCAGTAATTTCTTCAGGAGTGCATGCGGCACTAATAGTGATTTCCTCAATGACTCCCTTTTTTATGAAAATATCGATTTTAATGGTGGGGGAAATGTTGTCCATATTGCCTTCTTCAAAAGCATCAAGTGCAAGGATAGGGTTGTGGAACCAGTCGATATGCCCTGATGGGATAAAATCCTTGGTTTTGACTGTGTATATGGGGTTTTGGTTACGAGAAGCGAAGGTTTCCTGTGAAAGAAAGAGCAATCGGTGGTGTAGTGTATCCCATGGGAAGTCAGGGCCAGTGATTAATTCCTCGAGTTTGTCCTCGTCACAGTGGAATTGTCGGGAATACAAGGGATCCATAAGAGGAATATCGGTGATTGTCACCATGTGATTGTCGTATGGTGATGAAGAAGCAGAGGGAGTGATGCAAGGAGATTGTGATGGTTCACTCGACATAAACCAAATATCGATATATTGAGGGTTAAAAATGGTAGTTGGGCATAAAATTTCCATGGGGAAATGAACGGGGGAATTGGGGGGATTTGGGGGTAAATCCTCATATAAGTCATCCAAGAACCATGGGGGAGTACGGAGTGCCTCAAGTTCTAGTGAAAAGATATGAACCATAGCAAGTGATGGGGTAAGGGTATTCACTGGTTCTGCTGGAGGAGAGGGTGTGTGATTTTGAATAAGGGCCATTTGGTGATGCCTGTATTCAATGATCATAGGACATAGATATGTGAAATGATCAAGTGATTTGCATAAAGAGCAAGGACATCTCATTCGTTCGTTGACTGAGGTCGTGACATAATGGATGTTGATGACATGAGTTGGGGTGGGTCCTTGCTGAAAACTCTGGCGTACAGCTGTTAGCATCTGCCAGAATTGAGGTGAGGTTAGACAATGGTGTGTGTAATGGCCATATTTTGAATAGATGACACATGTGAATTTAGTCTGCAGTCCTTTGTTACTTGTGTTCAGGGAGATAGCGGAAATATTGGAGGAAGCAATGAGCAATGGTGTTGTTCGAGGGAGTTGAATGAGATTACATAACTCAGGGAGAGAGGGACATCGATTAGTGGGGTGTCCTTATTTCCCATAGAGTGCACAAGGAGGTTGGATGCGAGGAGGGAGAGGAGTAATGGGCCCTTTCTTCTTTCATTTTCCCCCAACTGTAGCAATGTCATTAGCAAGAGGAGGTGAGGGTGTTGCTTTGGGAGTAGGTATTGGAATCTACATCGGAACTCCTTCGGTTTAGGGAGGGAGGGAGGGATGGTTGAGGGACCATCTCAAGCGGATGTAGATACCAAACTAGGATTTCCAGTACCATGTTAGGAAGGATAAGTGTTGCAGCTACCTAGAAAGCTTGTATACCTGGTGGGGGGTGAATGAAAGGGATTTGGGTACTAGCTTGGGGGACTTTTTTTGAGATTGGGATATGGCCCTGGGGGAGGGAAAGATCAGGAATGGGTCGAGCTGAGCTAGTTTCAGGGGGTTCCTGAGGGAGACATTATGTGACTAGTGGGACATCAGGGATAAAAGAGGCCTCAGTGGGAGGGAGAGTATCTTCATTTGTCGTTCCGTTGGAGGATACAACACATAATTGGGATGAGGGATGGAGGAGAAGTGGTGCTCCGTGGTATGTCCCTAGAAAGGATGGCTCTTTGAAGATTCTGGGGCCCATCTCGATGAGTGGATAGGCATCAGGATTAGTGTGGATGAAAGGGAGGATGTTATCGATGTTGGATGAGGGGTTGGGCTCGTAATGTGATACTTGATCGATGGTAATGATTTTTCCATTATGGGGAAACATCATGGTTGATCCATAGGATATTTTAATGACTATGGTTGAGTTTTAATTTTGTATGCGTTAATTAACCATTTGAGAAACTTAGTGAAAGAATGAGGAAAGAAGAGGAATTATTACAGACATATACACATTTGCAGATCTGAAATGAAATAATAGACAGCAAACCATAACATGCAGATTGATAACGGAGTTTGGCACAACTTTGCCTACGTCTCTGGGCCTTTGTCTCTATGGGGGAGGCTTCTTTATTTCTGTTCAAAAGCTCAAAATTACATCACTGCAGTGCCAATTGGCTACAAGATTGATCTGGTCATGTTCGTCCAGATCTCTAGAACCCTGCAAACAAAACGGACGTCCGGAGCTCCCAGAAATGACCCGACAGCGTTTGCTCCTCAAAAGCTTCCCTGCATAAAAATGGCTTTGGCTTGGCTTCTCTTCAACATAACTTTGCTCTGACTGCCTCCATGGCCTGAAACAGGCTTGGTTTATATAGATTTGAAGTTGGTTGTTCATCTCCAACTTCCTCCCAAAATTTGGGCTCCAAAAATGGAGAAAATCCAATAATATCAGGCATATAATCTTTGAAAAATCCAAACATTATAACAAAAACCCAAAAATGAATAAAATCGGGCGCAACCCCCACTAGGCGCGCACTCTCGGTCATATTGTACCTCCATGTGGCCACGCGCCCATGTGCTGCCCCCCCCCCTCTCCGGCGCTAGCTCCTAGTTTTCGGCGCAACCATAGCACCTATGGCTTAACATGAACAGATCAATGGTTCGGAACACAGAAGAGGGAATGACCTTCATAGCATACATGTAGCTACGACCAAACAATATATTGTAGTCAAGCGGGGCATCGATAACCTTAATTTCAATCAGAACAATTTTCCCCCGAGCTCAATGGGGACATTTTAGAAGAGTCCCTTGGGGGATGAGGGTCTTCCATCATAGGCTCTTAAGGTCATGGCAGATGATATAAGTTCGGGGGAACTGAGTTTCTGCCATACAAATTTTGACATAATGCATGTGGATGCACCCTCATCAATGATGCAGTAGTGAACTGTAATGTTTTGGATTTTAACTGGGATTTGAAAAGCGATGAGAGTGGGGAGGTGAGGTTCTCCGCTATCGATATCAAATGTAATGATTCAGGTATCCATAGGGTCAGCTGCCTTGAAGGTAGAAATTAACAACTTCCATTGAGTAGGACCAGTTTGAAGGAATTCTAAGACTGACATAGCAGCAGGAGATTGTGCCAAATCATCGACCAAACTGTAATTATGAGCCACCCTAGCCTAAGGGTTATGGACATTCCTGTGTAAGGGGATGTGAGGAATACAAA
>JASDQU010010975.1:71751-82471 GCA_032191745.1 Picea mariana | reverse complement strand
GAGAAGGATAGTACGATCGGCAAGATTGCCTAGATTGGGATATTTTCCTATCTGTGGTAGGGTAGGTTGCATGTCTTGTTGTGTGTTCATTGCCCCCTGGTGCGGGATGGGGTTTTGCATCACGGCTGGGGGTGGTTGTTTCACATATTGTTGTGGGGCCTGCTGGGGGCAGGTGGTTCTGGGGGACGTGGTCCACTTATAGATTCTTTCATCCATTTAAAGTTGGTGATTTGGGGGGAATGGTGAGTATAGTGACCAAACTCACCAAAAAGGGCCAAAGGGAAATTAGTCCAAAAATCGTTTTTTTTTTTCCCTTGGCATTTATTATTTCCCCCTTGAGGGTTTTTGTTCCCTGTGTTTTGGTTGCCCCTAGCAGGTTGGTTCTGCTAGGGTTGGTTATGGTTTCCTCCTGGTCCAGGATTATTATTGTTCCAGTTTTTTCCTTTCTTTCTGGCATTGTTCGATTGATGGGATGGATTTTCCATATTCAGTTGTTCAAAATTTTGATATTGTTGAATGGGAGAGGGTTGAACAAAATTAACCCCAGCATGTGGATGTCCTTGTGGTGGACCCATGAGCTGTGGGGGGGCATGAAATGGGAAGTATGGATTATGTTGTGGCAATGATCCATAAGGTACATAGGAAGGCATGGCACTTTTGCTAGTGCTTAGGGTATAGGCTGAGGTAGAGAGAGTACCAACACTTGGTTGAACAGGTGGGCGTATTATGGGTGCCGGCGGGGGTCCATTGATGGGTGGAGGCAGGGCAACAAGGTATGACTTTTGATAAGGAGGAGGAGGATAATAAGAGATTCCTCCATATGCCAGCGGATATTGGGGTGTGCCATACATAGGTGGTTGTTGAGGCTACGGGTTGTGGCGTGTAGTGTTACCGATCAATCCATCTGCTGAGTGAGACATCCCAAGTTTTTCTTGGCCAAATGGCATGGGTCTTGGGGCGTTTAGGAGTACCATGTATAGGTATCCCAACTGGGCGTAAATGAGTTCGAACTGTTGGGTTTTTCTAATGGCTTCTTCTTCAGACTGGGGGAAGGTGGTGGCCACATCTTTGGCAAGGAGGGAAACAAGTGATTTGAGGAACCAATTGAGACATTGTTGGGGGGTAGCGTCAGCTTTGCAGAGGCTACATTGCTGACACCATTCATGGATGTGGTCAGAAATATGTGTGGAGGTGATTTGTTTTAATTCTGAGAGTAGTTCAAGGCCATTTTCATGACGAACGGGTAGTTGAAAGAAGGTCAAAAATTATTTGGCCAAGGATTCAAAAGTCGTGTGGGACCCAGATTTTTCTTCTACATACCATTTGGTTGATGGGCCAATGAGAGTGCATTGAAATAACCTCAATCGGATGGAATCGTCCATGATGATATTTGAAGAACACCATAGGTGAAAGGTCATGATATGGTTGGTGGGATCGTCTCCTGCTTTTCCTTCAAACTTAGGGATGTCTGAAGGGAGTTTGGTAGGCATTGCAGGCCATGTGGGGTTGTGAAATATAGGATCATTAGTGAGTTTAGTCAGATCCAGGATATTGAGGAAAGCCAAATATGGCATATGGAGTGGTGGTGGAGAATTAATTCTGGCCATAGTGTGAGTGGTATGAGTACCTGACCCTTGGAGGGGGCTAGGTGGGTTTGTCCTTCCTCTTTGAGAAGAAGTTAGTCTCCCACTTCCGTGTAAAGGAGAGCGAGTGGATGGTTGACCTTGGGAAGTGGACCCAAGTACGATGGAGCCAAGCAATGTTGATCCCAAGACAGTGGCACTCACAGGGGTGTGAGAAGGGGGAGTCGATGAGTTGGCAAGACTAGTAACTCCTCCTAGAATAGGGGGGAATATTTAGCAAGTGTTTGGAATGACGGGGGTTCTCTAGGTCCCCTATGATGTCTAGCTTGCTGAGTGAATGTGTGTGAATGGTGGTGAGAGCAATAAGTAAACAAGAGACTTTGTTGCAATATCTTGAACCTTCACAATATATTTCCAAATCAGATGTAATCAAAAGGGCATCATACATAAAGTGTTTTGATAAAGAAGCATATATGTGGATAGGTGAATTTTGTCTACATGGGAGAACAAAGAAAACAAATGCTCGTGTCCTAAAAGACGTAACGTCCTTCTTCTCAAATAGCACTGGACCTTCCAATAGCACTCAACAGTGGGGTCTGAAGCCATCGGAAGAGAAACTAGTGAAGGATGAAGCAATCAGTTATAATGATGGATAGAGGGGGAATATCCCGAAAGAACTGGCGATATTTCCCAATAGCCACACAAAATCTGATCAAGGTGCAATTGCAGCCCACAATTACCACCTGGGTAGATGTCCTAAAATTTGGTCACTAGGTACCTCAGTCAAAGTGCGGAATTTAGATTTTTAGCCTAATAAATGGGTCACAGGTTGGATCCCATCCAAGAGGTGGGTGCCTCAAGGGGGGACGCATAGAACAACTGGACCTCAACCTTCAACCCTTCACAAGTATCTCCCTGCCTTATGGTGTTAGGAACACTTGACTTGGAGGATTTAAAGTTCCCTATTTGACAACCTCTATTGTTTTGAAAATGTGAGAACCAAATAATGGGGATTTATTTGGATGTTTATTCCCAAGATCCTACCTAGACTAAAAAAATTCTTTTGGCACCTCCTGTGGAGAAAAAATTAGTGAGTTTTTTAGAAAATTTTAGATGTGTTTATGTGAGAGATTGGGGCTGTGAACCAACCTCGTTGAAATTAAATGGGAGTGGATAGTTTTGTCAAGAAAAGGGGTGGGGTGTTTCGAAATCCCGTTGGAGGAAACTTACTTTGACCTCCACAACTTCTAGGTAAAACTATGTGAGTGATTGGTGATCTTGCATGTGAACAAGTGAAAGTGTCCCAAGTTTTAATAAATTAGCTGTCACTTTGTTGCATGTGGACTTTGCCTGGTCCTTACAAGTCTTTGATTACCTAATTAACTAAATGTCATTGGTGCAACCTTGCGGAATTTTTAAAGTCCCTAGGAAACTAGCATGTGGACNTACTATTCCTTTAACTCCCTACTGTGATTTAATCTAAGAAAGCTTTGAAACTATCCTAGTTTGTTCACATGTGGGCATGTATGGGCCCATTACAAAACCTTTAAACTTCCCTAGTGAGTTAATCTAAGAAAGCAAATTTCAACACTATCCTATCTTTGTAGCAAGTGGGAATGTATGGGCCCTTACAATCTTAAGATGTGTTTGAAAAATAAACTAAGAGGAGTCTCGAGGGGGTTGTTGTCCTCTCCTAAATATTTTTTCTATTTAAGGGAGACAAAATTGTCCCACAACCTCTTTCTATTTCTCAAGGTCACTTTGAAGTGCGAGAGAAGAGCATACTCAATGATTGTTATCCAATTTCTAGTCCCAATGCAAATTTTATATGTGATGTAGAGTGATTCCAACTTAACTTTAGTCAAAGTGGGCCATCCATGTGGCAAAATGACAAAAAGGAGGAAAAGTTATGATTTTACCCCTAAGTGCCTATGTGTTTTAGCTAATCCCTTTATATGGAGAGGGAATGTAAGTGTAGGGCAACATGCATGGAATCAACTTTTAGAAGGCTATGGGCCCTCCACATATCATAAAAAGCTTACAATGTGTATTTTTCTACACAGGTGCACGGGTCTCAGACTAGACAGAGGCGCTTTGAGTGTCAATGCACAAACCAGAAGAGGTTGATGTGCGCAGGTGTGCAGAAGGCGCTGAGTAATACAGTGATTTTGGTGCACATGTGCACAATGCGCGATTGTGGGCCGGTAACCCCACGCACAGTTGTCACACGACCGTGAAGAAAACTTTGGATGAAATTCCTTCAACTCAGCTTTGAATTTGGCTTCCTGTAGGTCGGCTTGGGCCGGTCATGGTACCTGCAGGTTAAATAAAGAAAAAGAAGAGCTAAAATAACCCAAGTGGGGCAAGAAATTGATACCTCTCCCTAGTGGAGTCGCCAATCTGTTGCGCCTCTTTTGTCACCTAGATGAGCAAAACAGAGGTTCTTACAATCTTAGTTGGGTTAGCTAAGAAAGACAGCAGTAAAGGAAAGGGTTAGAAGAATAAAGCATAAAAGACTAAGCTAAGAATTAAACTAGGAATGATAAAAACAATTAAACTATAGTGCATAAGGACATAAGAGCAAGAAACAAACAAGACTCATGTCACCAATTGAAAGTATTGTATTAATGAAAAGAAACACCAAGGAGAAAGGGAGACTTTGGGTCCCTTCTTCCTTCAAGGGAGGGCTCTTGGACCCCCAAGATTGAGCTCTTCTTACAACTTGAAAACTTGAAAAAAAATGGTGAAAGAATCCCAAGATAATTCACTCAAAAGGTTATGTGAATAGCTCAAATGGAATGGTGCTAGGATGCTCTTGATGAGAAAAGAGGATTCCCCAAGAGAATAGCAGCAGCATAACCTTACAAATGAATTCCCTGAAGATGTAATGCACCCATGGCCTCTTTTTATAGCACAACTTTGAGGTATTATGCAACCAACTTTTAGTGTGAACAAGGGGTTGTTTAGGGCACTTTTAGGTCTTTCACCAGCCACCCAATTGGTTTCAGCCGAGATTTGGATGTCAAATCGACTTGGAATCTGAACCAAAAGTGGGTGGGAGGTCGACCAACATCATAAATGTGTCACTCTCAGGTGTGCGCGGCTTTTAGCATCCACATTCGTGCATGTGTGCATGTGCGCTTTTCTTGCGTTTCATGATAGCACATGTGCGCACACTCCCTATATAGACATAGCGCATCCTGATTTTATAACTGGTTGTATAGTTTTGGACCTTTTGGAAATATTTTTTTGGTAATTTTGGTCCATGGGTGAACTTAATAGTTGATTGGAGATGTTGGATTCCTGTAACCATTTGTGGATGAAATTTCAGTGATAACAGATGGCATATCTTTTTGAGTGTTGGTTTACATTTTTTACCCCTTGGACCATTTTGGGAAAGTGTGCATGAAATGTCTAGGCAAGTAAGCTACAAATTGAAATGATTTGACACTATTAGTTAATTCAACAAGTATTTTGCTCCATTGTAATCATCTTCATGGAATAGTTCCAATGATGCCCTTCTCCATGAGTCCTTGGCCACATAATCATGTAGATTAAACGATTTTGTAGGATGTCATTTCCACATGCATTAAAGAACCAAATTTTTCGATGGTGTTTCTTGGGCCCTGTGGTTAATTAGAAATTCCATTATGTTATAGGACAAGTTAATATCCACCTCCAAGTTTTCTATAAAATCAAGTTCTCTTATTAAGGACTCAAGGTACCTTGCCAAACAAAACCTTAGAGGAATATAAGCACACTTGAGATTAACAAAACAAAATCATGGGGATTTTTTAATAGGGCTTGTTAAAGAAACCCCAATACATGCAAGGCTATAGGTGCACTTTGTTTTTTTTGTTCAAGAAACATTTATTTTGAGGTTATTTTGTGTGGAGGTACTAACAATTGGGATAAAATGAAAGCACTTGAAACATTTATAAGAATCACAGTAGAAAGAAATATTGATTAATTATAGGTTGTTTCTTACTCAAATTTGGTTATAGATTAGATGTTGGGGAACCATATAATACAAAATATTTGTTTCCATCCAATTTATAACCAAATAAAGTTGTTGAAGGGAATATTCTCTCATATATCTTATTATAACATCTATAAGGAGAAAAACAACTTATTTGATGCCATGTCAAAATTATATTTGGAGATATAGCATACTATCATCAACATAGTAGAGTAAAGGGAAGGGGAAAATCCCTACCCCCTCTTTCTAGATATTTATTTAAATGAGCTCTATCCATTTTGGATAATGGATTTAAATTCCTTATTTGTTTTGAACAATTTTGCTACTTTCTTTTTTTGTATATCAAGAGGCTGCAATGGATAATTTTATTATGGTTTTTAGGGTGAAACATTCAAAATGTAACACTTATCTAGGTTCTTTTGCTTATGATGTAATATGTTTGGGGAAAACTTATCTTGATTTTGGGGATAACTTATTTTGAGATACTAGATTTCAAAGTCATTCAATTATATTGGAATAATATCAAGAGCTATTCTTGTTAAGTTTTTTTTGCATGTCACGGTGCACTTTATGAGTGTAACTTTACCATTTTTATTTCAACATAAAAATGTTATGGATTTTTCCTATGTGTGTGTGTGTGAAAGAAGTATACTTCTTGCATATCTTGTATGAAATAAGGAAAATATGTGGATAGATTGATGGATGAAGAAACTCTAATAGATTACTCCTCAAGTCCTTTAGAAGACATGAAGATTTTTTCTACACAAGAAGAGCTAGTCTATTCTTGGAAGATTGAAAGGGATGAATCAAGAATGGATATTAATTATTGATATATGTTAGTACTTACTTCCTCAATTGTTGAGTGAGCCCGCATCTTCTACTAGATTCCCTTTTCCATTCTGACGTGACCTAAAATGGGTTTATTTAGATCTATATTAAGGTCAATGGGGAAACTTCCAAACCTTATAGTAGCAAGAGAAGCATTCATATGACTAGCTTCAAAATTTAAAAATCCATATTGATGCATGCATTGGGTTTTTTCATTTCTAGATGAGGGATATGTTAGAATGTGTTTTAATTTTGTCTAGTGGATTGATGTAATCTTGTAACTAGTTTCATAATGATGATCATTATAACATCATTTGTGGGGAACATATACATGTAACTAAGCTTCACTAGACTTTAGTAACATTGCACATGTGCACAGGAAGGTAGTTTTGGGGAGTTATTTGCCTAGTGACCAGCCCCTCATGTAATGGTGACCTACACTACTAGGTCATTTTTATCCACCACTTCTCCCTTATCTCTTAATGAGCTTATTGCTTACCTCTATGGTTTGGTGTTTCTTGTTAGAAAAAAGAGGATCACATAGAAATAATATAAAATGATGCAAAAATAAAACACAAGAGACACATATATACATGGTTCACCCAATATGGGCTATGTCCACCAAATAAATGATCTATCCCTATTCAAGAAGATGGAACTCATACTGATGTGATCATACCATTTTCATACCTATCAACTTATGGTAATAGAAGAGATTCTTGGGATTTACTTGTGTTTCTACATATGAGATACAAGGATCTTTGTACACATATGATGTAATCTTATTTCGATTCACCTATATGTGGTAATGTGAATGCCCCTTTATTCAATATTCATTGCACTCATCGGGTACATACATCACATAATAGGAGTAAATAAGGTTATACAAGTATTACTAGTCCATGCTATTGGTTCATATGAGTATCAATTAAATGGAAATCATTCATCCAATGGTTGTATAAGCTCTATTGCCAAATTAGGTCGGTTCCAGTAGTAGGTTTACCGTTGACTAGGCATGAATATCGAAAAGCAATATGACCGGTAACCTGTAATGGAAGCTTATTAGAGAAACAAGGAAATCACCTTTCCCATATTCATTGATGGCATTGCCTCAATAAGATTGGTATAATACAGGTAATAAGCCAGTTATTCTTAATCTTCATATTGTATCATCCTAATAATGATACCACTCTAATCATACAGAATCTTCATAGTGAGTTCAATAAGTTGTAGATACAAGTTATTCTTTGAGTTTCATATCACGTAGTTTCCATAACAAGAGCTTAGTAATAGAGAGCTTAGTATGATTCTAGGCATTGTGCTTTTTAGTGATGTTTGGTATAGGCTAAGAATATAAAGAAGAATAGTCACAAGAAGGTGTCAGGAGGCTTCCTAGAGTAGTGTGCCCTTCGTCAAATTCATAGGAAAATTGTTAGAATTAAGAAAAAATAGAAACAAATAATGCCTTTTTATTTTTCTATTCACAAGATCAACATATATGAGAAAAGAAATAAATAGATATAAATGAAATTCTGAGTATAAACAAATTTTCTGAGTGAAAATACAAACCTCAAGCTTACCTCCTGATCTAAGAAAGATGTACCTATCACATGTGTGGATGAAAACCTTTATAATATGCTCGAAAATAGTTTTAGGTTCATGGATCAAACCTCTAGGGTTTGATCTCTGTCATAAGGACTTAGGAACAATTTTTCCAAGGTATAGACCATCACAAGACAATTGTAGCAAACAAAACTCAGATCTGAAATTGTTACACCAAATGGGGAGGTTGCACCAACAAACTATATATGATACGGTTACATCAAATGGATAGGCTGCACCAACAAAACTCAGATCTAAAATAGTTACATCAAATAGAAAGGTCGCACCAACAAACAAAACTCAGATCTAAAACTGTTACATCAAATGGAGAGGATGCACCAACAAAACAAAAATCAAATCTAAAAAGATATTCCAAAAAGGAGGTCACGCCATCATCAAGAGAGAACAACTGAGGTAGCCACAACAAATAGGAGAGTGAGGAGTGAGTGAGTGTGAGTGTAATAGAATTCTAGAGGGCAGGGTCTTATTTATAGTTAGGGAGAGGGGTTATGAAAATTTAAAATTATAATTAAATATTGACATTTAATTAATATAAATATTAATTAAAATGTCAATTAATATTAATATTAATTATAAAAACCCTAAACATATATAAAACCCCAATCACATAAATAAAACCTCAATCGCATAAAACAGCAAGGGGGTACCTTTTAATACAAATTCAAGGGGGGTCCATAATGGAAAAATATGTCCACATGAGTCTCATAATGACCTATAAACTTTATCAACACTACATAAGGGGTTCCATCAACAATGTGGTCATTTCCATATTCATAGGCACTCCTAGGTCTCATGGACCATCCCGGGAGAGAGGAAGAGGATCACACATCAAAACATCTTGGTATTACACCAAGATCTACGTGGTCAAAGACCAGGTTTCCCCATAACACATCTGGGGAGCCTAGAACACATCTAGGGTATTATCCACCAAGGTAAAAGAACAAGGATCAACCCATTCATTAGGCAAGGGTTCCCTGGAACACATCCAGGGGACCTAGAAAACATCTAGGATCCTATATCAACCACCAAGGAACACATCAAAGGATCAATCCAAGCACTGAGAAAGGATTCCCTGGAACACATTCAAGGGCCCTAGACACATCTAGGGACTTATATCAACCACCAAGGAACATATCCAAGGATAAATCCAAGCACTGAGCAAGGATGTTCCCTTATGAACCTACCATTTGGATGACATTTGCTTCCTAAAAGGAAGTGAGAATATGCCTAGAGTTCCCAATGATGGATCTAATCAACTTTGGGTTTCCCCCAAAGATAGTCTACTAAAGACTTGTTCACACTTCTCATTAGATAATTCCATACATCTTGATACCTTTTTATACATGAAGGATGTTAAGGAAAGTGTTTTTTAGCTTAATATTTTTTCGGTGGAAGCTCTAATTTTTACAACCCCATCATAACCCAAAAATTCACTCCCTTTGACCTAAGTTGTCCTCTAGTTTATGATGGTTACATTGAGTCTTTCACTAAAGAGAGGAGATGTTATATTTATGTTATTATAAGTGAGATAGATAGCCATACTACTTAGCTACCATCTTGTACCAAAGGAGAAAAGTTGTATCGTTGTGTAAAGGAGGATCGTGTGGAGGCGGAGAGATAGTGAGATTGCAATGAATCATTTGGAGGCCCAAACATCATGAGATTCTAGTACACCCGAGTTGAAATGACCGTTTGAGATGGTCATTTCAACTCTGGTGTACTGCAATATAATGATGTCTGGGCCTCCAAACAGTTCATTGCAATCTCTCTATCTCTCTGCCTCCAAACAATCCTTTCAATTTGGGTGCATTGCAATCTCATAATCTTTAAGCCTCCAAACGGTCATAATGTTCATTTCAGTAGGTTCCATTCCTCCAAATATCTTGTCACCAGACCCTGAGCTTGACATAGACCATGACCTAGACCACCACATAGAGGTAGATATATATTTAGACATTGACCTAAATCTTGATGTATACCATGGCATAGACCCCCCTAGCTCCATCTAAGCCTAGGAATGACTTATACTCAATCCTTAACCCTATATTAACTCAAGCCATGAGGGCAATGGAAGACATTTATTTTTCATTCTATGGGAAGATAATAGAGGAAGGATTGATCTAAATTTTTTCTCTCAAACAAAGATACTTCATGTTGAAAAATGACTAGAAAATTATAATTAAATTTTAAAATTGATACCTCTTCAAAATATGTGATTTGGAGTTGGATCGATAACTTTGTACCATGATTTCACCAAAATTTGTACCATGATTTGACTACATCCACACCTCCAAATGGTCATATGTCCATTTCTATTGTCTTGTGACTATTTCTTTGTCTCCCATTCACTCTCTCCATCATTGAGAGTGAATGGGTGAGAAATAAATAGTGATTAGAAAATGATGGATTGAATGAAAGGGACTTATGACCTTTTGGAGGTGTGGATGTAGTCAAATCATGGTAAAATGTTTAGGAGGGTAGGAATTACTTATGATTGTTATGATATTTTATTTTGATGAGGTGACGTAAATGTGTAATAAGGGGAGAGGGAGAGATACAAAAAGCATCATAATTTTAATTTTTAATGGAACCAATAACATGCACCTCATTTTTTCATATTTATTCTCTCCATTTTCATTGTTGTGTTAGCTACCCCCCCTTTGTTTGGGGTTTGGGGGCGAGAGAGAGGGAGAGGGAGGAGGTAAAG
>JASDQU010010975.1:22208-43676 GCA_032191745.1 Picea mariana | reverse complement strand
TATCTAGAGGACATAATCAAAAGATTATACATACCTAAATGGTGTTTTTTCGATTTAGCAATCAAATATAAAAATTCATAAAACATTAAACATAACTAGAATTGATGGTTATAACAAATCATAAAACATTAAACATAACTAGAATTGATGGCTATATAAACTATGATGAAAGGGGAAATCACACCTTATCTGATGAACTGGTCGACAGTACAGTTGGAATGGTTGGCCCCGCATGTTTCTCTTCAGTTGTATGAACCTCCATTAGTCTTGAGCTTCCCTTAATCGATGAAGAAATATCTTAAAGTACCTGCCAAAATCATTCAACCTCCATAAATAACTAAAAAATCAATACAAGTCATATTTGTAGCTCATTATTTACTCTAAGATGCATTTTTACGAGAGTGTCAGAACACACTTGAATAAGCTCCTCTTGGTTTTGAGAATAATTTATTGGAGCCACGTGTCTAATATTTGATCAAATTGTCGCCCTTGATTTGAAGTAGCGGCAACGAAGTCAACATTGACTTTGTTGTTGCTCTGTTGGATCGAGGGAGGTTTGCTCCAAGATTAAACGAATCCAATAAATTATTCTCTACTGAATAAGGCCAACCACATGAAGGTGGAAGATCTTATGGCCCATCCCCCCGCACATCACTCTCAATTCCCCAATACCCAGCATATAAATCTATTGAAATATTTACAGCAAAAATAAACATATATGCATACCAATATTCACAATTGTTTATAATGAAATTAAATTTTTCCTTGATCCATTTGGAGTGAGCGAAATATGGTGAAAATAGATTTTATATTAAATAGTTATTAAAATATTCATGTACATCATCATTTAGTACTTTTAGTCGGCCTCTTCTTCTTAGCTCTATAGTTCCTAATCATTTCACCAATATCTATGTCTTCATTCTCTAGGTGCTCTTCAAAATATAATTTTGATTGCATGTAATGGAGGTTGTTGTGATGAGACATCACCTACAAAATAAAAAAATAAAAAATTTAAATGGTCAGTTTTTAAACATCATTGAACTAGTTCAGTAATATTAAAAAAAACTCATGCAATGTCATTATTTACCTAGTGCACTGGTCAGCACCGTTGGAATGGTTTCCTTCGCATGCTCCTCTTCAACTGTATGAGCCTCAAGTACAACATTCTCTTCCATTGAGACGACAAAATTTGTAAGGACAATAATAAATGCATAATTAAAAAAAAAATAGAAGTACAAAATGTATAACTACGAAGTTTAAGTATATGATTAAAATACAACAATATTACCGTCATGTGCCAGCTCGATCGTAGAACCATCGTGGGGATGTGCCCCCATGGAAAATTGGGACTGAATGGGATCAAAAACATCTTCTGGTTGCAAACTGCTATCAATGCACTGCTCTCTGATACTAGTGCATTCGTTGACAGTGTTGCTCCCCTGATTAAAACAAAGTTGTAAATATTAATAATATACAACATGATTGTATTATATTAATAATAAAGGTTAATTTGGATTGAATTTTATTTACCTTATTCTACAAAGTGGTTCTTGGTATCTGCCCCAAGATTTTTCAGTGTTCAACTACCACTTTATAGTCGTACTTGTAACCAAGCTAGAGGTCTTCCTCTATGGTTTCAGTACCAAACTCGTCACCCTGCATTGCATAAGAGTATGTATTTTTAATGTTATTTGTTGCAATTAACTAAAAATTTTAAGGCAATACAAATAAGATATTTAGGTACTTACAATTTGTGACTACAACTTCAAGTAATCGCCCTGGCCTAGCCTGTGTTGTTCACATTTGGAAAGCCTTTCTTTTGTGTCTTTTGGCGTGTCATTCAACCTATCATCAAAAGTTTCAAGTATGTTAATATATACCGCAATTTTATTTACATCTAAACAAAATTGAAGGTATTCAATTGAAATTGTAATTTACCTTCTGGGACCAGAGGGTGTTTTTCCTTCATCTGACAATTTCTTCTCTTTTGCGTCCTCAATGAGCGCCTTCCACTCCCTCTCTGGAATCATCAGAGGACGCTCATACCTATCATTTTTTTTCAATTGTTTCCTATATGTTTCTCGCGTATATTTTAAATATTTTCTAGTTGCGGCGATGGCCAGTGTCTTATTAAATGTGTCTACACCAAAAAGGCTTTCTAGATAATCCATCAATTCTTTTTGGAGGTTGGAATTATGGAAATTACACCTCTCCTGTATGGTGGGCCAAAAAATCATCAAATCCTTATTCTCCAAGGACCTGTAAAAATCATTGTTCCCTAAATGCAAAATGATTGTATGATTATTAATTTAAAAATAATAATCTAGATTATTTATATTTTTCTACATAGAGAACATGAAACAATTGAAATTTTAAAAATTACCTGGGACTTTAACTTGATTTAATGGAATCCCTTCCTCGTTGACCATAAAGTTTCCCTTAAGGGTCCCTGTGTTGGTCACACATCTTTCTTTAGTAAAAGAAACCATATAGTTTGTCAAATCATCGGCCTCATCTACGTCACCACCTCCAGAGCCTACATGTGTGGTTGCAGGATCCAAAAATATCTAAATAAGAAAGAAAACATTTTTCATTTAGATAATGTAAAAGTTAAAAATCAATCTTTCATAATTGATCTTATGAAATAAAAATAAAACCACTTGAAATTAGGTTTATTACCTTATATGCCTTAATCCTTTTCATAACTTCTTTGATCCTTTCTTCGACCTTAAGAGTTTGATCTAGAATATCTAACAAGTGAGCTAGTTCCGTGTTTGCTTTATTGATATTTTTTCTAATTAAAACCATAAGGTTAGGGGATTCATACAAATCCATTTCATTGAGTGAATCATCATCAGCATCATGTCCCATCGACTACATATTCAACAAAATAAATGATAATTCATTTATGTAAAAAAAATTCAATAATTGATCGCCACATAAATAAAATGCACATTAAATGCAATTCGAAAATTGTTGTTCATTTACCTTTCATTAGGCCACTTTTGATTTACCACGATCAACCTGCCACATTACAGTAAAATTAGAATCGTGATCATTATCATGAGAAATAAATTCAAATTTATGAGAAATTCAAATGTTGATAACAAAAATAGGACACACTGAGTACTAAAAAAAAACAAAGCTCTCCAAATGGATTAACACTGTAAAGAACATAATGAAAATCATAAAATATGAGAGTCATTGCTTACAGGTTTGGTAAGTTAGTATACATATCACCCCCATAATAGCAACATTTGTATCTATTCAATTCGAATTGTAATCAGTCAAGAACTCTTCCCTAGAACTATTGATTTTATTGCACATGCGAATACATGGTTTTTTTCACGCCCCTCAAATACGCAATTGGGTCGCTTATTTTTGGTCGTGGGTAGTGTATTGTTTCTAAACCCTGCAATATTCCTCATTTCTTTTGGCCTTCCATTAATATAGATAGTTGCTCCTTTATTTTGATCATTGTCTTTTAGTTATATATAATTTGCAGCCAAGACATATCTTCCCATACTTTTTGTATATTGGAATATTCGTATCCATTCTTTGTAGATATAATAGGGTCTGACATACTCCATCAATTCATTTAATCTTTTACAATAGACCTTTATGCCATCCATGGAAAATATCCCCAAACCATGTAATGACGATGGAGCAATCTGGTATATCCTTTCGTTTACACAAAAATCAATGTTTATTTCACGAAGATCCTTGGGTACCCATTGTTTCACTATATGTTTGTACCTCAAGGGCACCTTGATGTCATATATTCTCTCATGATCATAAGAACATGATCCCCCTTTCGCAAGAAAAAATTCCATGCGTCTATGGAATTTTCTTCTGATCTTCTCACCTATAGTTGATCTCCACCTATTAGACCTACTAGATGTCTCACTTTCCTCTATTCTACCTGAACTTCCCTCACTCAATGAAGATAGATCTGAAAAATACCTTTTTGCTTGTACATCCTATAACACCATTAATGATAGAAACAGTCATTCAATCAATATGTAACACTAGGGATAAGGGGCACTCATATCATCTATTTTTTCCAGTGAAAAATTGACCCAAACTCGATAGGAACTATGAAAAAAATTAGGATTCCACTTATATGTTGGGAAATTTTCTCGTGTAACTTTACCCTAAGAGTTTTTGGAGAATTTAAAGACAACCCAAATCATGGTATTTCTGAAAAAAAAAATGAACACGAAAGGTGGAACTTTAACTCACCGAAAAGATTGCCCTCATCAGAAATATGAATATTATTTCAAACACATGAATATGCCAATACTAGACTACATTGCCTATGTTGAACACCTAATTGGACCCTAATAACACTGATAATACCAATGGAGGTCACAACTAGGGAAGAAGGAACTGATGTGGCTAAGGTGGAGGATGTGATTCCTCAAACCAAGGAGAAGAAACGGTAGAAAGGTAAAGGTATCATATACATGTCAAAAGGGAGAGAAAAATTCAGAGTAAAGTACATTGTTAAGTAACAAATACAAGATTTGTTATTGATTCATAACCCATCGATGGCTACAAAATTGTAAAGGCTAAGGCATGGGTGCAAGTTATTGACAATGGGATAAGTGATGTTGTTGTTGTTTTCCATTACTGTTAAGGGTTTTTTAGAGTCTCTTGATCATGTTGGTGATAGTCTCATGTCTTGTCTTGTCTTGTATATTATATTTTTGAGTTGTGACTAGTTTTGCATCTTGTAATACCTCTTAAGTCACTCAACCACCATTTATACTTCCATATACACATGAACATTAAGAAATCTTCTCCAATGCCAACCTCAATGGTTGAAAATAGAGCATGAATCTTTGGTCAATTTCCAATACCTCTTCCATGCCCAATCTTGAAACAAAAACTAAATTTTTCATTCAAGGATACAATAGCCTCAATGCCACATGGTACATGATTACCTTGACTCACTCCATCCAAAAAATGATAATTTTTTTAATTACCTTGACTCACTCCATCCAAAAAGGACAAATGGGAAAATCCCTTATTCAAAGAACATGATTACATATTGGTCGGATTAATGGTGAATGGACATTGTGTCTAAGTGGACATTGAATGGGCTTCATTATGACACGTGTAATTTTCACAACTCCCAAGGTATCTTCACAACTCCTGAGTTCCTTCACAACTCTCTATGCAATATTACAACTCTCAAGGCATTGGTCAGAATGGCATAGGCAGTTTGGGGATATTCTACATGCACATGGACCTCTCATGCCATGCCACGTCACAAATATTGGAGTGGTCAACGTGTTTGCACATTTGGAGGCATGTATCACATAGTTTGATGGATGACCTCCTTGGAGGATGCATTACGTAGCCATTGGGGATTATATTTAGCACATATTGACCTTCTTGGACTTCTGTTGACTTGAGTATATGATTGACATGATTTGATAAGGATGTTACACATTGGATACCTCGCACATGACCATTGGAGCTTAATTTAGGGGATGCCTTCACTCTTGAGGGCTTCTACTCATTACATGTTGGTATTTTTCACTTTGGGGAGCTACGTTTCCACCTTGGAGGATAACTATGAGGTTTTCATTGCCTACTTTGAGGAGTTGGTTGTGGATATATCCACTTGGAGGATTTTGGAGGCTACATGTTGCACCTTTTACTCATCTTATTGCTTCTTTTATGGAGGCATCCCACTCTCTTGGGCCTATTTTGATTGGAGTATTGTACATGTGGCTTGACCACCTATTTATTTTACAAAAAGTATTAGTTAGTAGGATGAAATAATTCTTCACTCCTCCCTAGGATAAATCTAAGGATTTCACATGAGATATTATTATTCTATTGTAAAGGGAGTTGAGATAGACTCTATATAAGGAGTATACATTCCTCATTTGTAGTCATCATTGTAATTTTTGGACCTTCCACTCCTTGGATATTAATTGACATATCTTTGTTGGAGCATATGGATGTATAAGGGTTCTATCTTTGTGGACGTTGGTGTCAATTTTTGAAGCTCTTCTATCTTGGTTTCTATTTGGTAACTCCTCTCCTTATTCCTTTGTTAGTTTGGGGTAACTCCCCTCCTCTATTTGATTCATTTCTTTGTCTATCCATTTTAGGAATCCTAGCAAGGGTATTGAGTACGTTTGTGGAGCTATAATTGATCTTGTTGGTGAAGGATTCTCCCATAAGGACCCATTCTTGTAGGGCCTTGGTCTTCATTGTTAATATTTATTAGATAAGATCAGATTATTCTTCCCCTTGGGTTTTAGTATCTTTGTCATATTCTTTAGATGAAATAGACCAATTTTGAAAAGGGGTGTTCTTTTTGGCCCCATAAGCCCCTTTGATTCATCTTGACTATGGTTCCCTTGTTGGATTTGGAATTTATATTTACTTCCTTCCATCACCTCTTTTATATCCTAAAACATCAAAAACATTTTTTTTCTAAATATACTCTCACTTCACCTTGTTCCTCATTGCTTAGATTTAGTAATCCTACTGGGGGTATTCCCCTTGAGTTGGAAAAGAGATGGCCTAAAGTGAAGAGGATATGTAGATTAGGTGAAAGTGGTGACCATCTTGAAAGTTCCCTCTTGGGTTTTGCCTTGTGGATTTGGGATTTTATCTCTAAGTACAATTTTTGAAGTAAAATTTTGGCACTATTTCCAAGGATAAAGTCCATTCTCCTGGAAATTTTGAAGACTATGATTCATGACACTTTTGTGAGTGTTGTATTGAACAGATATTTCTCACATGGTGACTTTATGAAGGGAAAAATCCCTTGTTCCTTACATATTTTGAAGACTTTGTTGGGTGTAGAGGTGAGCACATCCATCAATATTGAAGGCTTTTTGAAGAAGATCATCTTGGAAACTTCACTTTTGGTATTGGTATGAGGTATGATCATTATCCATTGCAGATTTTTTAGCCTTATATTGAAGACCTAGAAATGAAAAAAAAAAAAAAAAACGGAATGTCCCCCATGGTTCACTGATTTGTGTGCTCCTATTGACTTCTCAAATATATCAAGGTTCCCTCATGAGCACCCAAGTGTAGATTGGAGGTCAATTCCAAATTTTGGTGGACATGATGATTCAGTCATATAAAACATCTTACCTTTCATGGTATTCATTTTAATTATTCACATTATTCATGAAAATGTTGTGATTTTTTTTTGTTGTTGATAGTTTTAAAAGGAGTTCAAGGGAATGGTTTGAACATATTTGTAGAGGATAAATATCATCTTTTGCAGGTTTTGTTGAGACATTTTGCAAGAAATGGAGCCCTGATTATCTTGAGCAATGGATGCTCATTATTGAAAGGATAAATAAAATGTATCGTGTGATAAAAAAAGAAAATATGGTTGAAGAAAATCCTCAATCTCCCTTTGGCGATAAAGCCATGGAATCTCTAGTTGCACCTCCACTTAAAGAGCACAAGGATGAAGACTCTTCTCACACCTCAATTGAAGATCAATCACATGAAGAAAGAATTGTTGAAGAAACATCATGTTCACCCATGGAAGATCTTCATGAAGACCTTAAAGATGAGAGCCCCCATGCATTTATTTCTCCTCCCCATGAGGTTGAGGGTTTGGTAAGATTTGCACCTTATCAAACTTTTGAATTTGATGGTATTCCTTGTTATGATATTGAGAGGAGTAATCTTGAAGACAAACCCTCAAATGATGATGAAGTGGTAAACGCGTGTATCTCTCCATTTGCTGAAGATAATGGCACCCTGGGGCATGGAGTTATCGACATCACCTTTCATATTTTTTATCGTGATAGGAAGCCAAATTGTTGGATACATTATGGAGGTACTATTTATGATGCATATAGTGATGTGTCCATTGAACAAATTGTAAATTTTGAGGTATATGGGTAGCCTTCACTATGGTGAATGGTACACCTTCACACAAGACTTATGGAGCTTATTTACAAAAATACATGACATAAAAATCCAATAACAAAAAACAATACATTTTATTTATTTATTTTACCCATGGGAATCGATAATTGATAAGTATATGAAAGCACATAACATTAGAGTCTTGGTCTCAGTATCGCTCTTGGTTTGGTCTGGAATGGCCCTCAACCCTTAGTATCGGATGGCCTCAGTCATGGATGCCCTCAGTCTCTGCAATGCCCTCAGTCTCGGGTTCTCTCTATGTCTCAATGCCCTCAATGCCCTCTGTCTCTGCAATTCCTCTCCACTCCTGCATGCGGGATCTCTGTGTCTCAATGCCCTCAATACACTTCGTCTCTACTATGCCTCTCCACTGAAATGCCTATCCACTCCTGCACGTGGGCTCTCTGTGTCTCAATGCCCTCCATCTTTGCAATGCCTGATCTCCACTCCTATGCATGGGGATAGTGTTATGATCACTAGTTTGGATGATGGTCGTGAATGGAAATGGGCACGGGGTAGTGTTTTGTTTTGTTTTTTTGTTTTTTTTTTCAATAATGTTTTTTTATTATTTTGTTTTTAATTTAATTAATATACATTATATAATATATATTGTTTTTAGTTTTTATTTTATTTGTTTTGTATTTTTTTTATGTTTTTTTATTATATGTTTTAATTTAATTTATGTGTGTGTGTGTGTGTGTGTGTGTGTGTGTGTATGTATGTATGTTACCCCAAGCCTATATAAATATGGAATGTCGCAACACCTAAGGGCATTCGACAATTCAAGGATTCCCTTTGTGTATATATGCCTTGGAGGCCTCCTAGGAAAAGGGTGGTTGGTTGGTTGCTTATGTTGGCTAAAATCATTTAGAAAGAAACATCGGTGGTTAGTACTCATGACTTTTGGTATTTCTAATGTTTTAACTACATTGAGTAAGAAAAACACCTAGAAACCATGTTGGCACAGGGGCAAACCTAGGGTTCAACGCTTACAACAGTGCACCAACAAAACCCTAACTACCGGCCCTTTCGGAAACACCTGCGAAGAAGATGAAGTCTCACCCGAGGTAGAGGCAGGGGTGGTTGCAGGACTCAAATGTCTGCAACCTTAGCTGGGACATAGATATGTGATTGTAACACATTAACAGAGCACTTAGAAGTTATAGTTCATTAATATTCAGTTTTAGCTTACAACGTAGTTAAACCCTAATAATAGATTAGCATAGTGTTCACACAGATCCAATGGATTCAAGAACTAAGAATACCAACATAGATCAGATCTGGCATTCATTCACATTATTCATCACTAAGATATCACATTAGATTCTCCTAAGAATATATTAGTTCACTAAGCATTTAACCACATAACCGAGAGAACAACCATAAATCACAAAGCAACCACAACATGGGATATACGTGGTTCACCCCCACCCTAGGGCAATGTCCACCAACTCTTCTTATTTATTTCTTTCTGTCAATATTCTACATGCACAGAGCCACGAGATCCTACTTCACATAAGACAGGAGATTTGTGCACACTCCACTAGATCCTCCTTCCCTGAGTTACAGCACAAAGCCTCTTCATAGTCTCTTACAATCACTAGGACTTAGCTATGCAAGTCTCACACAGTATTCACAAATCATTTACAACTATCAATTGCACTTAGCACATTGGCCTTCACTTGCCCTTTTTCACTTAGCATTACCCCCCCCCCTTTTAATTACATCGCCTAGATTTCTATTTATACATTACAAAAAGGGCCTAAACATGGGTAAACCCATGGGTCAACATCCCCATACCCGTTACATAAGCCCAAAACCCAAAAATCCCTAAAAAGGGGTCAAGATCCCATGATATTTGCTTCGACTTGAGCTCCTCCTTTGATAGCCTGTCAAAGTCCCAAAAGTAGGTAAAACATGACCAAGGATACTTAAAATGTGGTCAAGGGAAAACAAGCCCCCAACACTCACCTATGACTCGTCCCGAGTCACTCTGATCTAGGTAGCTCTGCTTCAAAAGCCTCAAGCTTGGCTCATGCTGCTTCAACATGTTGTTGTGCCACGGCCTCTTTCTTGGTGAACTCTTGGATAACTACTTCATTGACAGGTCCCTCTAAGTGTTGTTCAGCTGCAGTGATGACTTGCTCCAGTTCTGCTCTTCAACCTTCAATATCTGTGAATAGTTGACAAGCCTCATCCTGTGTTGGTTGGAGAGTTTGAGTCACTTTCATGACTTTTCTCTGAATGGTTTGGACCTGCTATTGAGCAGTGTGTTGTTCTTTGGATCACTTTATTCTCTCGATGGCTGATGGGGGCTTCAACTGCACTTGTACTGTTTCTTCTTGCAGCTTTTCCTCCTGGAGCTGGGACTCCAATGCCTTTAATTCAGGATCCTCAGTGATTCGCTCATAAATATGGGCACTGCCATCACTTACTTGTTTACATTCCATGGCGAGGGCCTTGATTATTTCAACTGCTCTTCGAGCAGTTGCTTCTCTTTGATCTCGTACATCCGGCGGAGTGTTGGGCACTATTCGTAGCTCGAAGTCTATTATTCTTTGTTGTAGATGTTGGATAGCTTATGTGAGTTGTGCTACTTGATGCTCCACTCAGTCTTCTTCCTTTGGCTCTAATATTGTCACAGAGAGAAGTGCTCCATCGACTGCTTCTTTGACTACAAGATGTTTTGCGAGAAACTATTATTTTTCTTGCTTGACCTGTGCCCTTTCTTCTTCAAACTTGGCTTGAAGGTCATCCTTCTCCTTTTGTGCAACCCAACGTTTCTCTACCATTTCTTCTTGGGCTTGTTTCAAGGTCGTTGTGGACTGGTCTTTCTCAACATGTGCTTGATGAAGGTGAGCTTCGGTCACATCACCTATTCTACGGAGTTGGGCAGGCTCATCTCCCAACTCTGGTTCTTCTAATGGTAGGGGCGGAGTGGATATTGTGCGACTAGATTGAAGGGCTAGTTGTACCCCTATGGTTTCAACCTCGATTATGTCATACATCTCCTCCTTCTTGGCTTCCTATTTCTGCAAGATGTCTTGACAGGCATCTACTACAGTTGCGATGATGAAGTCAAATTCATCTATAGTGAGCACAATATTCATCTTAGTCAAGGTGGCTCTGGATTTATTTTGGGATGTGGGATTCTTGGGAGAAACCTTCCTTTTCTTCAAAGGATCGGCATCATCAACAGGATCCCTAGGTGGTGTTACTGCTCCCTCCTTCTACTAAGATTCTTTTCCATTTGTTTCTTCTACTTTTTCATCACCNTCGGCCAGGTGATACTGAAGAAGTTTCTTCCGATGCGTTTCTCAAGTTTTGGATCTCTTCGGTCTTCTTCCTTTTCCTAGGTCCAAGAGTATCCTTTTCTTCATGAGTGGTATCTGGGTTGTCGATTAGTTCAGGGTTTGACATTTCTACGGGGTCAATGGGGATGAGGAGATCTACAGACCAGTCCTTGGTTATCTCTTTGAGGTCCTCCTCTGTGAGATTGTAATATGATTGAAGCTCTTGTTTATGCTCATCTACGCACGTGGTGATATAAATGAAGTGTCTATCTGTGCGGAACTTCATGAGGGTTTGGAACTGATGCAAGGTGTTTGGCGTCATGCAAGGGATAGCTTCTATAGCCCTCTTCAGTTGGAAATAATATGTATGAAAGACCGCGTTCGACTACCACTGTTTTTCCATATCGCTCGAGTACCAGAGTGTGGTGAACTTCACAGTGAGTGGCTCGAATAACTCAATGTCCGAGAAGGTTGCACCTTCCAACATCTCCCAAGCGATAAATGTGACGAGGATTAAGAGCCAACTAAAGTGGAACTCATAGCCTTGATCCTGAGCTTCACGGTAATCTAATTCCAACTGGTTGACCAAGTACTTCACCCAGTTCATCTGGAGTCTTTCTACACATTTCCCAGCAAGGTCAACAATGAATCCTCTTACCTATGTAGGTTGGTTCTTTCTCACAATATTTCCTGCGATCAGCTGGCAGGCCAGGCATACTATGCCATTCTGGATGGAAGCTACCTTGTAGCCTTGCATTCCCTTTTCTACATCACCATATGTGTCTTTGATATTTTGTGCCAATGCATGATCTGTAGCCTTTCCTGGGTAGAAGTCCTGCGGGTCGGGTCTTTGCTTGCTCAATCCAGTGATCCTATGGATCAGCGTCAAATTGACTGTGATGTGTCGGTCTAGCCATAGGTAGCTTCCATGGTAGCACAAGAGAAGGAGCTTAAAACACAAGTTAACCTCCTGGTGCCTTACAAAGTGGGAAATATTCATTACATTCAAGAGGGTGGACTATGCGAGGTTCATAATCCATGGCTGGAGGATTATTTTTGAGTTCTTCCCCTTCGTCCTAGTCAAGTATTTATAAGGAACGAGCATACTATGGTTCTTGTTGTCTCCTATATTGAAGTCACTAAACTTCAACGTCGCGATATTATCCTGCTACGTTCTAATTGCGTGTATCCCCTTCGGGAGGTACATAGTAACCATGGTGTAATCAAAGTCCCCTGGGACACTATCACGAATCATCGCGCTAGCTAGAGGTGGGATGTAGTTAGGTAGGATGGTCAGGATCAACTTCACATTTGCTAGGGCATATCTGTGCTTGGTTCTCTTCTTTATTGTCAATCAGGATGGTCTGCATCTATGAGCAATCGATAGAGAGGCTTGCACTCCTCTCGTTGATGACGCTTGAATACCTGCGGGCATTACTTTCTTGGCCATGAGATAGATGAAAACTTCTTCGACGGATTTTCTGTGGTGTTGAGCTCATTCGACATGCACACTTAGATCAGATAACTTAGGTGGATGAATGAGTACGCAATGCAATGGAACATGTGTTGATCTCAATAAACACAGTGTGGTAGAAATGAGTTGGCTTGGATACAATTCGCAAAAGTGTTCTCGGTGAAACAGTCAACGAACTAAGTAGACACAATGTAACAGATGTCTCCAACAAATGAGAGGTCTTCATCAATGCGGTTCTTTCCATTGTGGCATAGTCCCAATGGTATGATGGTGATTCTTTAGGCCATTACTACTGTTCTAACCGTTCAAGTCATCAGGATAATGGTTATAATTCTTTCAATAGCTATATCTCTTTGCCATGGCGAAGTGCCATGTTGTGTTGTTCTGATATCTCGACGAAGTTCTAGTCTTGCAAACCTTCCCTCTGCGAAGTCCCCTCTGGAACCTTCTATAACTTTTCTATCCTTGCTCTCTTCTTACTAAGATTTCTAGCCTTCTTCCCGGTGATCTTCATCTCGATATTCCTCTTTCCATTATGATTCTTATCTCCTTTTGGCATAGTAACTTCGCGTTATTGATATTCTTTCATAGGGTTAGAGAGTAATACTTCTTCTCTATTTGGGTTAGGTGCTTTAGTATTTTGTGAGTCTTCTTGTGTTCTTTCAACTTCGACATCCAAGTTTCTGGTTCTAAGTAGCTTCGATCTGTTCTCTTGTTCTTCAATCAAGTGTGATATCCTCCTAGTCATGAAATCTTTTAATTCTTTCTTCTTCTGCTCTAAGACTTCCTCTTCTTTTCTTTTGGCCTAATCCTTTTCAATCTAAGGTTTTCATAGTAATATATCGAATGGGGCATTGTTCTCAATAAATTTAACAATCTCAAAATCTTCCTTTGTCGAAGTTCCATGAGCACTCATAGATATTTGGGTGGGTCTTCCACATAGGGTTATCATCTTTCCTCTAAATAATCTTATTCCTCCCAATGAAGGAATCATAGCAGGCTTTCCTAATGTTTCCCAAGTTCTTTCTGTCATGATATTTACCTGTGTTTCTTCATCCAGAACACAGTCAATGTCGAAGTCTCCTATTCTTGCTTCTATGCATTATTTTTCTTTGAAGTTCTCTGATAAGTTGATATTTTTGTGATCATTTAGGATTTCTTTCATTTGTAGTAATACATTCTCTTATTCTTTCTGGGGTTCTGCCATGTTCTCAGTTTCTTGACCTTCCTCAGGGTTTTCTTGTCTCATGTTCATTTTGTCAAGCTTAGCAAGCATTCTAGGAAAATCCAAAACTTCGTGATCCATATCTTTACAACAAAGACAACTAGGTATTCTACCAGGGAATTCCTTAGCAAGATGTTCCGGACTTATGAAACTGTAACAAAGGGTTAATATTCTTTTTCTTTGAAATGATCCCCAACCTTTCTTGTACTGCAAACTAAGATCATAGTAGTTAACCTGCAAAAACTTATTTCTAGGATCCTGCATCCATTTTTTAGTCCAAACATTCTTTCTATGCATAGGAATAACATATATTTCACTAATTTTTTCATATCTACTCATATCAAACCTTGTTTCATTTAGTTGTGCCCTACTTTTCAAGCTAGGACAAAATTTATCAAACATACCTAGATCCATAATTTTGAAACAAAAATTTTCACTTATCTTCCCTTTTCAATCAAAACCTTTCATTGTTCTTACCTTTATCAGAGCACAAGGATTTCAGGTCTTACCACTTTTCTTCAGATCTAACTTTTTCTTCTTGGCACAGAGCTTCACAGGTCAAGTAGAATATTGCACACTAGGGAAACAAATCTACGCATGAAGATTTCTCTTTTCTTTAGTTCCCATCAATCACAATTCCATGTCCTAGCAATGGAACCATTTGTTGGCACAGGGGCAGACCCAGGGTTCAACGCTTACAACAGTGCACCAAAAAAACCCTAACTATCATCGTTTTCGATAACACCTGCAAAGTAGATGAAGTCTGGCCTGAGGTAGAGGCAAGGGTGGTTGCAGGACTCAGATGTCTGCAACCTTAGCTGGGACACAGATCTGTGATTGTAACACCTTAACAGAGCATGTAGCAGTTATAGTTCATTAATATTCAATCTTAGCTTACAGCACAGCTAAACCCTAATAATAGATCAGCGCATTTTTCACACAGATCCAATGGATTCAAGCACTAAGCATACCAACATAGATCAGATCTGGAATTCATTCACATTATTCAGCACTAAGCTATCACATTAGATTCTCCTAAAAATATATCAATGCACTAAGCATTTAACCACAAAACCAAGAGAACAACCATAAAGCACAAAGCAACCACAACATGGGATATACGTGGTTCACCCCCACCCTGGGGCTACATCCACCAACTCTTCTTATTTATTTATTTCTATCAATCTTCTACATGCACAGAGCCATGAGATCCTACTTCGCATAAGACAGGAGATCTGTGCGCACTCCGCTAGATCCTCCTTCCCTGAGTTACATCACAAAGCCTCTTCATAGTCTCTTACAATCACTTTCACTTAGCTCTGCAAGTCTCACACGGTATGCACAAATAATTTACAACTATCACTTGCACTTAACACATTAGCCTTCACTTGCCCTTTTTCACTTGGAATTACACCCCCTCCTTTTACTTACATCGCCTATATTTCTATTTATACATTAAAAAAAAGTCCTAAACATGGGTAAACCCATGGTCTGACATCCCCATACCCGTTACATAATCCCAAAACCCAAAATCCCCTAAAAAGGGGCCAAGATCCCGCGATCTCCGCTTTGACTTGCACTCCACCTTCGATAGCCTGTCGAAGTCCCAAAAGTAGGATCCTCAAAACTTGGTCAAGGGCCAACAAACCACAACACAATCCCTCTCTAGGGGGTCCTTAGCATCATAGTTGGATAAGGACACCATTAGGATTTTTTTTTAAGTAAGGACGGGTAGAGAGGCCTTAACCATGGTTGAGGAAGAAAAGCACGTACCTTAGGATCTTGTTAAATATTTTTAGGCTTGAGAGCCTTGAATAAGTCCTCAACCCAACACATCACTCATTTTTAAGGCTTCCTTGAAGGCCTCCAAGTGGGATACAAGTGCCATGAGTAGGTTTTGTTCCCTAGAAATGGGTCTTAACACCTAAAAATGGTTAAGGGGGGAGTAAAGGACTTAAGACATAATTGAACCTTCTCAAGCTCATGTGCCATGAAAAATAACTTGAAACCATGACATGAGATCTCACTTCAATGTATTTAGACTAATATTTGGAAATGAGCACCATTTATATGTTTTTCATACTACATATGGGTCTCAGGGCCTTGACCATGGTTGTGGTAGGGAAACAAGCCTTAATCCCTTAACCATGGTCAAGGGATGGAAACAACAACTCAAGCCCAAAACATATCATGTCTAGCTCAAGCACCATGAACAAGTCCTCGGGTCACCACACAAGACCATGGATGGGTCACAAGACCTTAGTTATCATCAAAGAATGAAAACAAGTGCCTTATAATATTGTTGAAAATTTTGAAGCTCAAGAGCTTTGAATAATTCCTCAAACCAACATAACATAAATTTGGCCTTTAAGAGGGATATAGGAATCACATTTAGGTTTTGTACATTGAAAATGGGTGTAGAGGCATAAACATGGAAATTTGGAAACAATGGCCTAAAGCCATAAATAAACCTTCTGAAGCTCAACCACCATCAAAAACACCTAAAAAACATGACACGAGTCCTCTCTAGGGAGTCTTTGGCATCCAAGTTGAATATGGGTGACATTATGAGGTCTTATTCTTCATGGATGGATCTTTTCACATAAGGGATGGGTCTTGGGCTATCGGCCCAAAATGAATCTTATAGGGCACTGATCCCTGAACTAGGCCTTAAACCACCACACAAACTAAAACCATTAGCCTTATTCTAGGATATGGACATTATTGAGAGATTTTGTGTACCTGGCATGGGTCTCATGGCCTTGATCATCATTGACATAGGAAAATAAGGGCCATAGTACCTAATCTAATCTTCTAGGATCATAATTCATTAAGGACATCTCAAACCATCACATAAATCCTCTAGATAGAATCTTTATCCTATGAATGATATATAATTAGCATCTTTAGAAAGTTTTAGTCATAAGGGATGGGTCTCAAGACCTTAACCATGGTCATGGGTGAATATAAAGGGTATTGTTACCTAAATGAGTCTTTTAAGGCTCATGATCCATGAATGAGTCCTTGAATCACAACACAAGCCATTTAGAGGGGATATTTTGTTTGTGCTTCAAATACGGGTGCCATTAGGAGGTTTTTTACACCAAGTATGAGTCATGGGGTATTTACCATGGTAAATGGCATAAATAAAGCACATCAAGTCTTATATAAATATTGTAAGGATATTCTTCATTAATGTGTCCCTAAAGCACCAAATAGGCCCTCCAAAATGGGTCTTTAATCTCTATTAATTGGGATATGGGAACTTATAAGAGGTTTTTCATACTAGGGATACAATGTTTTATGAATCAAGGAACGGTATCGAGGCCTTAACCATGTTTGGGGGATAAATATAGGTAATTATACCCTAAATTAATATTCTTGGGCCAATGGGCCATGATCAAGGCCTTGATCTATGACATGGGTCCTCTAAAAGGAATATTTTTCATACAAATGGGAGATGGGTGCCATTAGGGGAGGAAAATAATGTCATTGGCCCCTAAATGAATCTTATATATCTTATTGGACATGAAATATTCCTCAAACCACCACAAAACCCTCCATAAAGTACATTTTTCCTTAAGTGGGATATGGTTACCATTTTAAAGGTTTTGCAACAAGATATGGGTCTTGGGCCATTGGCCCAAAAATAAGCTTCTAGGGCTTGTTTCCTTAAACTAAGTCTCAAGCCACCACACAAACATGGATCATTGGCCTCTTGGTTTGATATGGTAATTATTGAGATATTTTTCATGCCATGCATGGATCTCAAGGCCTCAACCATAGTAGATGAAGGAAAACAAGGGATATATAATATAAATTAAAGTTTTAGGGTTCATAATCCATTAATGGCACCTTGAACCACCACACAAACCCTCATATGGAATCTTTGTACTCCAAATGAGATATAGGCACCATTTGAAAGTTTTATACACAAGAGATGGGTCTTGGGAATGTGACCATGATCATGGAAGAAAATAAATGGTATTAAGGCCTAAATAAAACATTTAAGGCTCATAATCCATGAATGGGTCCTTGAATCACTACACATTCCCGGTAAAAGGGATATTGGCCTCCATTTGGGATACGAGTGCCATTAGGAGATTTTTGTGTAGCAAGGATTCATATTGGGGTATTAACCATGGTAAGGGGAGTAAATAAATGGAATCAAGTATTGTATAAATATTTTAAGGATCTGATTCATGAACAAGGCTTTAAACTTCCATGTAAACACTATAAAAGGGATCTTTGATCTTCGAGTGGGATATGAGAACCTATAGGAGGTTTTTCATACTAGGGATGGATCTTGGGGTCTTTACCATGGTCAAAGGTATAAAAAATGGACATATTACCTAAATGAAGCTTCTTGGGCTCATGAGACAAAAGGAGGTCTTAAACAACTACACACACACTTAAGAGGGGATATTTATAAGCCACCATTTGGGATACATACACCATTAAGAGACTGTATTCATAGGTGATGATTCTATATGCCTTAACCATAACCATATGGAAACCATTAGAATTAGGGTTTGATTATTGAATTACCAAGTCAATTTGATGTCGCATAAGCTTCAATTCACCCACCACAAATATCATGCACCGACCCCGCATAGTGAGCACTAGTGAATGGGGCCAATGTTGAAATTTCTTCAATATGTGTTTGTATGCATCAAAATTTTACATGGTTAGACTAGACACATGCCTTGATGGTATGGGATGGTTTAAGGACTCAAGGATGTATGATGTCCCCACATAATCTTTGAGATCATCCACATTTGCATCAACGTTCATCATGCACCTCTCATTGTCATCATTCGTCATTCCCTTCTATAGAATCATTGTCGGAACTATATTGAAATTTGACATGGACCTTCCAATACACCCATCACAAATTTCTTCCACCGAACCCACAGAGTGAGCAGTGAATGGGGCCAACGTTGAAATTTTTTTAATCTGTTACCGTATGCGTCAAAATTTGACATGGTTAGACTAGATAGTTTCCTTGAAGGTATGGGAGGGTTTCAATACTTAAGGATGTTTGATGTCCCTACATAATTAATAAGGAGGGTTTGATTATTGAATTACCAAGTTGATTTGATGTCGCAAAAGCTTCAATTCACCCACCACAAATGTCATATTGCACCAACCCTGCATAGTGAGTAGTGAATGGGGCCAACGTTGAAATTTCTTCAAAATGTGCATGTATGCGTTGAAATTCGACATGGTTAGACTATACACATGCCTTGACGGTATGGAAGGGTTTCAAGACTCAAGGATGTCTAATGTCCTGGCCACATAATCTTTGAGATCGTCCATGTTTGCAACAACATTCATAATGGGTGTCTCATTGTCAAATGTTGTTGTTTCCATATGTAGAATATTTGTTGGAACTCTCTTGAAATGTCATGGAACTTCCAATTCAACCACCACAAATTTCATGCACCGACCCCGCATAGTGAGCATTGAATGGGGCCAATGTTGAAATTTCTTCAATATGTGCATGTATGCATCAAATATTGACCTAGTTAGACTAGACACATGCCTTGACGGTATGGGAGGGTTTCAAGACTCAAGGATGTATGATGTCCCAACATAATCTTTGAGATCGTCCACATTTGCATCATCGTTCATCATGTTGCACCTCTCATTGTCATCATTCATCATTCCCTTCTATATAATCGTTGTCGGAACTATATTGAAATTTGGCATGGACCTTCCAATACACCCATCACAAATTTCTTCCACCGAACCCGCACAGTGAGCAATGAATGGGGCCAACATTGAAATGTTTTCAATCTGTTCCCGTATGCATCGAAATTTGACATGGTTAGGCTAGATAGTTTCCTTGAAGGTATGGGAGGGTTTCGATGATTAAGGATGTTTGATGTCCCTGCATAATACTTAAGGAGGGTTTGATTATTGAATTACCAATTCAATTTGATGTCCCAGAAGCTTCAATTCACCCACCACAAATTTCATCTTGCATCGACCCCGCATAGTGAGCAGTGAATGGGGCCAACATTGAATTTTTTTCAAATTATGCATGTATGCGTAGAAATTCAACATGGTTAGACTAGACACATGCCTTGATGGTACGGGAGGGTTTCAAGACTCAAGGATGTCTAATTTCCTAGCCACATAATATTTGAGATCGTCCATGTTTGCAACAACGTTCATAATGGGCGTCTCATTGTCAAATGTTTTTGTTTCCATATGTATAATATTTGTTGGAACTCTCTTGAAATGTCATGGAACTTCCAACTCAACCACCACAAATTTCATGCACCGACCTTGTATAGTGAGCAGTGAATGGGCCCAACGTTGAAATTTCTTCAATATGTGCCTGTATGCATCGCAATTTGACATGGTTAGACTAGACACATGCCTTGATGGTATGGGAGGGTTTCAAGACTCAATGATGTATGATGTCCCCACATAATCTTTGAGATAATCCACATTTGCATCAATTTTCATCATGTTGCACCTCTCATTGTCATCATTCATCATTCCATTCTATAGAATTGTTGTCGGAACTATCTTGAAATTTGACATGGAACTTCAAATACACCCATCAAAAATTTCTTCCACCGACCCCGCATACTGAGCAGTGAATGGGGCCAACGTTGAAATGTTTTCAATCTATTCATGTATGCATCGAAATTTGACATGGTTAGACTAGATAGTTTCCTTGAAGGTATGGGAGGTTTTTTATACTTAAGGATGTTTGGTGTCCCTGCATAATAATAAGGAGGTTTTGATTATTGAATTACCAATCAAGTTGATGTTGCAGAAGCTTCAATTCACCCACCACAAATGTCATCTTGCACTGACCCCTCATAGTGAGCAATGAATGGGGACAACGTTGAACTTTCTTCAAACTGTGCATGTATGCATTGAAATTATACATGGTTAGACTAGACACATTCCTTGACGATATGGGAGGGTTTCAAGACTCAAGGATGTCTGGTGTCTCGGCCACATAATCTTAGATATTGTCCATGTTTGCAACGAAGTTCATAATGGGCGTCTCATTGTCAAATGTCATTCTTTCCATCTGTAGAATCTTTGTTGGAACTCTCTTGAAATGTCATGGAACTTCTAATTCAACCACCACAACTGTCATGCACCGACCCTGCATAGTGAGTAGTGAATGGGGCCAACGTTGAAATTTATTCAATATTGCATGTATGCATCAAAATTTGACATGGTTAGACTAGACACATGCCTTGATGGTATGGGAGGGTTTCAAGACTCAAGGATGTATGATGTCATACAGAAACATTTTGAAAAACAATCAACGTTGGCCCCATTCATAGGTCATTGTTTCCCATCATGTACTCTAGCCCTAGTACAATGTGTTTTTATAGTTGTTTCCTTTAAAATTCAACCAATCAGAAAATTAAAACCAAACAAGGATGAGATGAGACGATATATAAAGTGGGTCGGTGAGTGATATTTGAGTATAAAGATGAATGAATGAGCTTCTCTTGGTTTTGAGAATAATTTATTCTCTACTAAACAAGGCCAACCACGTGAATGTGGAAGCTCAT
>JASDQU010010974.1:82726-93074 GCA_032191745.1 Picea mariana | reverse complement strand
TTTTTAGGGTTAACCACTTTCCATAAATAGAAGGTTCTCCAATACTTTATCAATTAAATATTCCTTCTTGATTTTGTCACCTTACTTTATCATTTCTTGATTTTGTCACTTCTCTTTATTATTTAAATAATCCACCTTGAGTTTGTCACTTTACTTTATCATTTAAATAATGATTTATTCTTTTAGGTCACTTTGACTTCTTTGACTTTGAGGGCTTCAAGCCTTCATGTGGGGGTCCTTCATCTTCGTAAGGCCATAACTCTCAAACCATGAGGAGTTATGTGACATTCCACATACCACCGGAAATGACATGACAAACACTATCCATCTAGGATAGTTTCACCAACAATTTCCTTGATCTTCATCTCATTATTCCACATAAAAGCATGGGTCCTCCAACCATTCTTCTAGGATAACTCAATTCGTAAAGCGTCTTACCGTGAGGGCTTTCACCATAAGGGGACCACTTTGGAGTTCATCCATTTGTGCACCTTATCAATCATGATAAGAAAATAATGAGACATCTATACATTTTTCCAACAATGCATCATATACCAATGAAACCACAATGATCCATCTTCATCATGTATCAATGAAAACTCATTGATCCATCTTCATCATATCAATGACAACTCATTGATCCATCTTCATCTATGCATTCTCATCAAGTAAAATACATATTATATTACATCAATCATCAATCAATCACTTAACATCAATCAATCAAACCATTGGCATCAATGACAACATGATCCAATAGTTTTTTGATCGATGCCTACTAGATCCATCTGTAACATAAAGTTTCATTTGATTCTAATAGAATAACAGTGAAACTATTTATTTTTTTCGCGTGAAAAATAATAAAATTATATGAAATCTTTTATTAAAATCTTCTCTTATTATATTATATTGTTAATTACTTTTATTACATAAAATCTTTTTCTGCTATTAATTTGTAATATTTTGTAAAAATATATTATTTTACATCTTACATTATTTAATATTATTTTTATTTTTTAGCTGATATATATAAACATATTTTAATTTGTATCACTTTATTTTGATATTTATAGACACATTTACAAAGATCAGATATATGATACTATTATAAAATTATTAAGTGTTTATAGTGAATATTAATTGATTGATTTTTAATGGTTATAGAATATTATTTATTAAAAAATATTTTAATTTGTATCACATTATTTTGATATTTTATAGATACATTTACAAGGATGGATATATGATACTATTATAAAAGTATTTATAGTGAATATTAATTAATTGATCATTTTTAATGTTTATAGAATATTATTTATAAGATTATATTTATTATGTTATTGGTCATAGTGAATATTAATTTATTGATTTTTGGTTTTTAGTGTTTATAGGAAATTTGAGTAAGTTATTTTTTTTAAAAGTTAAGAAAATATAAACTATTTATTTAAAAATTACAATATTATTATTTATTTAATTTTTAATATTATCAATATATTATTATTTTTTTATAATGATGATGGAATTTAACATTCATTGAAATTAAAATTAGATAAAATTGATAATAATATTTTTTTTTATTGTTAACAATAATTATGATGATGATGACGATGATGATTAACGTCCGCTAAGACTAAATTGGTTTATCTAGTCTTAAGAGGGTAAGTGATTACTTGCCATTCTTTAGAATTTTGTTTTTGTGCTTGAAAAACATTAAGAGAAGCTTTCCAAGATAACCATAGTTTTGTTGACTTAGAAGGTTAGGAAGGTTGGTAGTGTGACAAATATTTTGAAAATGAAATCTAATTTGGGTATAGGCTTGATCCAGGTGGATATCGGTGGCCACCCATATTTTCCAATTGCCTCAAAACAGTGTTCTGGCAATTTTGGTAATTTACTATTTTTAGCAGTTTTCACTTCCGGAGTCGTTTTGAGGCCCTAAACGATGTTTTTTTGGAAAAAAATGTTTGCAATATGTTAGTTTCTTTGATATTGCACCTAAAATGAATCTCCTTGACGATACCTTTCCAACAGGCTATCGTACGCCTAAAACGGAGATCGTATGCAAAAGTTACGACCCCGGGAAGTTGATGTACTAACTTACCCAAATGAGGCCCACATGACTTTTGGCGCTTCATCTCCTAGGGTTAGGTTTTTGGATGTATAGGGTTTTTGGGATTCCTTATTATTGAAAAAAGGCCTTTAGAGCCTCATTGTAATCATCTTCTTTTGAATGAGCTCATCCGTCACATCTCTTCTCAGAGATAAGCCGCCACCATTCCAACAAGCTTGTTTCTGCTGCATTTTATAGTTTCAAATTATTTCATTATTGAATAGAAAACCAATTTTACTGTATCTCTTTTATTTTGTGTTAAGCACCTGTTAATAATATGTAGTCATTTCGTTCTGATCATAAAATCTGGATCATTGGTATTAGAGAGGTCCGCACCTTGTCGTCTTAATGCATGTCCCCAACGAAGTCGGAGTACAAAGAGTTGGGTCTCGAGCTTGTTTCTCTTGAGGACACAATCTCTCGCACACCCAAGCGACATCTCATGGAAGGAGAAAAGAAAGATGATAGGACATGAGATCATTTCAAACTATTGATTGAGGAATCCATCACGCAAAAAAGGAACGAGATGATGGATAGTTTCGTGCAAATCCTTCAGTGACTACCAACAAGCGACGCATCTTCTTCGAGTGGAGGTGCCTCTTCCATTCAAAAATGTGGGTAAAAGGCAACCCACTACACTTCATTGTTGATAGTGGTAGCCAGAAAAAACTCATCTCAGCAGAGGTCATCAAGCGGTTGGCCCTGTCAACAACGCCGCACCCACAACCCTACACCACTGGATGGCTCCGCCAAAGAAGTGATCTTCATGTCAGCCAACAGTGTCGACTGTCATATGACATCAAGCCCTTCAAAGACGAGGTATTGTGTGATGCTGCTCCTCTCAAAGTTTGTGATGTTCTTTTGGGTCAACCTTATTTATGGAAATGTCATGCTGTATATGAGTCTAGGCCTCGTACTGTTATTATTACTTTGAGTAGGAAATTGTACAGGATAACCGAGGCCGTCCCACCCAATGCTATTTCCTTGATCTCTACTAAGCAATGCAGGAAGGTCATCTTTAGATGGGGAAGTTTGTCTTCTTCGTGATTCACTCTTAGAATATGTGAAAGATCACAACCACATCCAGGGTCTCTGCGGCCGACCTCTCCACACAGCATAAGCAAGTAGATAAGGTTGTGGAAGAATACTCAAATATCTTCTCCTCACCTACCAGGGTACCTCTGCACTACCAGTTCAAGCACCTCATTGATCTGACCCCCGATGCACTGCTGCCCAATGGGCTAGTCTATCGCCACTCTCTGTTAGAGAATGAGGAGATCAAGCGACAGATCCAAGAACTTCTCCACAAGGGGCACATCCGTCCCAACTCATCACCTTGCGGGAGCCCAATTGTGCTGGTATAGAAGAAATATGGAACCTGGCGACTCTGCATTGATTACCGGGCTCTGGATAAAATCACAGTGAGAAATTGGTACCCGATTCCTCGAATCGAACATTGATCAACTCATGGGGGCCAATTACTTCAATAAGATTGATCTGAATTCTGGCTACCACCAGGCTCCGATAGAATAGATAGATGTATGGAAGATTTCCTTCAAGTCAAGGGAAGGCCTTTTTGAATGGTTGGTCATGCCCTTTGGTTTGACAAATGCTCCAACCACTTTCATGAGGATGATGGATGATATCCTACAACCATTCACCAATACTTTTGTAGTGGTGTATCTGGATGACATTCTCATTTACAACGAGAATTGGCCCAAACACTTGCAAAATATTCAACAGGTTCTGCACACCCCACGACAGCACAAGATATACGCCAACTTGGAAAAATGATTCTTCGGCATGGATAGGGTCCATTACCTAGGATACATTGTTTATCAGCATGGCGTACATGTGGATCCATCCAAGATCCAAGTCATCTGTGACTGGACAGCCCCAACCACGCTCACTAAGCTTCATATCTTATTGGGCCTTGCCAATTTCTACCATAGGTTCATGTTGGGATTATCCCATATTGCATGGGCCCTCAGCCAAATAACTAGGGGTGGTGGTAAGGATAAATTTGGATGGGGCCGGTCCCAACAAAAAGAGTTCGATAATTTGAAGCAGCGCTTGTGATCATCCCTAGTACTTTCATTACCAGACCTACAACAACCCTTTGAGATTGAGATAGATGCTTCATACTATGTTGTGGGCGCCGTTCTCACTCAGCACGACCACCCTGTGGCCTATCATAGTGAGACACTATTAGATGCTGTCCGTAAGTACCCTACTTACAAAAAATAAATGTACTCCATTGTGCAAGCCTGCCACCAGTGGAGACATTACATACTTGGGAAGGAGACAATCATCCACACTGATCATAATCCACTGCAGTTCATGCAGACACAAGGAAAATTGCAGAATGACCACCATCAAAAGTGGTCCAAATACTTGCAGCAATTCCACCTCAACATCAAGTATAAAACAAGAAGCACCAATCGCGTCGCTGATTGCCTCAGCAGATCGCCAGTCGTGACACTCACCATGTTGTTAGAATCTTGCAGCCATGAGACCTCTGGATGGCCTCAACTCTATGAGACAAACCTAGACTTCGCCACCACCTACAAAATGTTGGGTGCAAATGCAGTTGTTGATAATTTCCATCTTTAGGATGGGTTTTTGTGTCATCTGGGCCATATCTGTGTTCTGTTAGCACCAGAAGTCACCTCTGGATTGCTGTAGAGGTAAGCCCGATACCCATCAGTATTTTATGTCACAAGTTGGTTATTAAAAAGGTCAAATGGGCACAATCTCAAGAAAATATCGCGTTAACTTATAAAACTAGAATGATATGCACACGAAGGTGAGGTATGATTTAACTTCAGTCAGTAGGTTGTAGTAAGGGTAAGTAGGAGGAATACTTCACTGAAGAATGTAGAGGTCTGTTGTGAACATCAGGCTTTCCAGCAGCCTAAGGAAGAAAAATTTAAACACAAGGTCTTCTTGAATTCAAATTTCAAAGGAACTGAAATAAATTATAACAACACTATAATCAAACTTTCATCATAATGCAGTCACAATAATTCAAGTGAATCATTCAACCATGAAATCTTTCAGTAATGGAGGAAAATGAGAGGGAGCAAGAAAAATGACTTGCATTAAACAAGAAATATCAGGTTACAAAGCATAACCAGAGAACTAGAGTGTTCATTAAAACTTTACAATACAGGAGCTTTGTTCTACCATCGACCATAAAACAATATCAAAACTGAGTATTTATAGTCAGAGAAATGCCACCACCAGGAGTGTGACCTGGATACTATAATCAAAGATTCACGTCTACATCTTCTTTTGTCAGGATGCACTTGCATTCTTCCTTTAGATGCAAGATCAGATGAGTATGGGCTTCACAAGAAAATCCATGATAGGGAATTTTTGGTTGACAGTCTACCCTCCAAGACCAGATTTTCCATGCTTTCCAGTTATGTGGTGAAATGAGGTTTCAACCACCTTCCCCATTTTCATTAACTACTTTCATCAGGATCAGGGCGAGACCTAACACCCATGAATTTTCTAGGCGATCTCACGACTCCTTCGAGTCAATTCTGGCACCTCGAGGTCACACAGATCTTCCTCTGTGACAAACTCGGGTGCTTTGATCCTTTGTGCAACTCTTTTCCTCACCCCGCATGACCTCGGACCATGATTTCGTGCTTATCCCATATGAAATTTCAGGATTTCGCATTTCAAGAGTTTTCACTCCCCCTAATTTCAAATATCTTGATGCTCAAAATTGCGAAAATTCCCTTTTGGATCAATGGTTGGATTTGATTTGAATCTGACAGCCATAATCATCTCCTCTAATGACCTTAGCCACTCGCTGCTTAAAAGGATGCTTATTTTTTCTTGGTCCCCACTTTCTATATGGCCATGGGTTGTGATCGTGGGACTAACTCTCAGGCGCATCATGATTTCACGTTTCATGAGTTCACGTCGTGCTCCATGCTAAAATATCCAAACCGCGAAATCACGATAGCTTGGATCGAGTGACACGCATCTCCTTGCATCAGACGACCTAGATCATATCGACATTTCGAGACCTCGAACCATCGACACTTCTCACTTCAACCTTCCCAAAAATAATTTTTCTGCAGTTCAGATCCTACACCACGTGTCCTTCTAAAATGGACGGCCCAGATGATATCGTGACTTCGCATTTCGCGAGTCCTCAAGACTTCGACCTTTGAATTCCCCATTCTGTGAGTTAGAGAAATGTTGATCCTGCACCACGTGTCCCTCAGGATCAAAGGTTAGGATGGCCTCATGATTTTGGACCTCAGGCTGATGCTATACTTCGTGCAACTGTATGGTCTTGATCACCTAATGGCCATTGATCTGATTTGCACAGAGGATCCCTGCCATTTAAAGTTGACCATGCCCACTCGCTTGATTTGAGTTTATATATCAGACTGCTTCAAGTGTTGCACTTGCTGCTCATGACTGCAACCTGTGTAAATTAATTGAATGAGTAGCTGAGGGCTCGGGATGATAAAAGGACCAGTGACATAGGTAAGGAGAGAAGTGATCGTCGTTAGGAAAAAAAGAAGGGCTTAGGACCGATAGTTCTCAGGCGCTCCAACAAGGAAAATAGGTCGATCAACCGGATGAAGGCAAACATAAGGAAAACTACAAGCCGAGAGGTAAAACTTACAATCGGGTCTGCAAAAAAGGGGGAGAGACAAGAAAAAATACAAACTTAGGTAAAAACCACAAAACCTTAAGGTTTTGACAAGTTTATGTGATAATATTAGGCTCTATGGGGGATAGAGTCCTCCCTGCAAGGCTCTAAGAACTCCTTCCACGGATTCAGTGCCTTAGTGTTGGGTTGTGGAGTCTTCTATTAAAAACAAAACAAAATAAACACAAAACATGAACAATATTTATAATGATGGGACACCAACTAAGGCTTTAAACAAAAAATATTTTCAGGAAGTGCGCATTTACAGGGCCACCAAAGACTTCATCTCCCTCCAAATCCTGCAACCTATAAGTGTTATTTGGGAACTTCTCAGAGATTCGGAAGGGGTCGATCCAAAGGGATTCAAATTTTCTATGCTTTCCCTTGTCTTGTCTGGGCTCATCCCACTTGAGTACTAGATCTCCCAGGTGGAAATCCTCTTTAATTCCTTTCCTGTCAAAAGCCTGCTTGATCTTCTACTGACGGTCATGTGATTTTCCCATCACTTTCTCTCTAGTCTGTTGTACTTATACCAGTTGATGAATTCTCCTGATCATGTCATCAGGCTCTCCTTGGTAGTCTTGGAAGAATTTTGCTACAGGCAGGGAAAGCTGAGAAGGAAAAACTGTTTCAGTCCCATATACCAGTTGGAAAGTAGAGATGCCCATGGACCTCTTTGTTGTCACTCTATCAGTCCACAGAGAAAATTTGAGCTTTGAATCCCATTCTTTCTTGTTTTCCTCCAATAATATTTTGATGATCTTTATCAGGCTCTTGTTGGAGGATTTTGCTAATCCATTGCCTTGTGGATAGTAAGGGATGGAGTGGATTAATGAAATTCTGAACTGCTCACAAAAGTTGATCAATGGTTTGGCCCTGAAGGAAGCAGAATTATCAGTAACAATTCTGTTCCGGCAACCAAACCTTGCTATAATATCTTCAAGAAAACCAATGATCACTTTGTGAGAAGCACTCCTGATGGGGATAGCTTCTACTCACTTGGTAAAATAATTTGTTGCAGTTAAAATCCACCTGTGATGACCACTTGAAGGAGGATGAATTTCCCGAATAAAGTCTAGGCCCCATTGCTGAAAGGGTCCTGAAGCTAGTACATGATTCAATGGAAGAGACTTGAGCTGCTGCTTCCTAGAGATTTCTGACATTTAATACAAGCCCTGATTTTCGCACAAACATCAGTGAATAGAGTAGGCCAGTAGTACCCAACCCTAAGAATTTTGTAGGTTGTAGTTTTCCAGAAATGATGTCCCCCACATAGGCTGTCATGGAACTCAAATATAATCCTTTGGGCCTCTTGTGGGTCTAGACATATCAGGAGCACTCCTAGAGGGTCTTTCCAATACAAGACCTGGTCAATAAGGCAATACCTAATTGCTTTGGGCTTTAAATCTCTTGCCTTTCTTTTTCCCATACCATCTGGAGGTCGCAACTCCTGCAGAAAAACAAAAAATATTTTTGTACTAGGTGCATCCTGCTAATGGAGGGCTGTCCTGAGGGTCTTTATCGGCCACTTCAGCCTATTGATTTTCTGAGCAAGCGTTGATGGAGTTAACACACAAATATTTACAATTAGATTCAACCAACAACTTGGCTAAACCTTGGCCTTTAATTAATTTGGTGGGTTTTATTTCCAGGTCAAATTTAAGGATTTTGGCAATCCACTTGCTCCTTCCTCCATCTATGTCAAGTTGAATGAGAATGTCCTTCAGGGAGGCTGAAGGAACATATGAAATGATCTTCGAATGCAAAACATAGACTCTGAAAACTTTGAGAGATTTCACCAAGGCATAGGCCTGCTTCTCCATGATGTCATATCTGATCTCTGCATCTTTTAATGCTCTGTTGAAAAAGGAAATAGGCTGTTCCATCCCTACATCATTCTTTTGTAGTAAAACAACTGCCACTGATCCGAAAATCGGATCCAGAAGCCTGACAGGGCTTGAAAAATGCTCAAAAATGAAAGTGCTCAGAATCTAACGAAACCAACGCCATTGCGTCCATCTCGTCTTCCCGATTCTGGTGGTATATTTACTTTGTCAAACGGGCTCCGTATGCGAAAGTTATCGTGTTCTGATTGGAAGCCCAAACAGGTAAAAAGTCAAAGGTCAACTGGTCAAAAAGTCAACGCTGATGACATCAGCATAATGAGTGTGCAGGAGATGACGTGTCAATTTCTAGCTGATCGTGATTGGGCAGGTTCGCTGACAGGGCAGACATGTGGTAGGCAACTGGACTAGTCAATGGTTGACAAGTGGCATTAATCCGTCGAATGGAGAGATGCCACGTGGCCCAGTCATGGGCAGCCACATGGCACCCAGTTATCAGTTGAAGTGGCATGTTTTAAAAAAATTGTTTTTGGGGTCCATGGGATTTGAACCCATGACCACCACCAAGCCCAACACCTTAATAAATGGTCTTTTGCCAATACACCAAATTATTGCTTATGATATAAAACCCACAATATGAAATATATTGCAAAGTATTGTATGGAGAGGGGCCAGTGCTTAGCCCTTTGGGATAACGCTTGGCCATATGAACCCATATGACCCTGTCAAGGGGGTGCACGCTGGGAAAAAGGGGGATTATGCCCATATTATAACTATAAAGTGGGGGTTTAAACTAGTTTTTGGGTTTTTATTGTAATTAAGCCTATTTTTAGTTAATTTTCTCCATTTTTGGGAGTTATTGGGTAGTTTTGGAGCCTAAATTTTGGGAGGAAGTTGGAGATGAGAAACCAACTTCCCAGCTATATAACCTAGGCCTATTTTAGGCCATAGAGGGCATTCAGAGTAGAGTTATGCTGAGGAGAAGCCAAGCCAAAGCCATTTTGAGGCAGAGAAGCTTTTGAGGAGGAGACGCTGTCGGATCATTTCTGGGAGCTCCGGACGTCCGTTTCGCATGCTGTTTTCTTTGCATGGTTCTAGAGATCTGGAAGAAAATGACCAGATAAGTCTTGTAGCCATTTGGCATTGTAGTGATGTACTTTTGAGCATTTGAACAGAAATCAAGAAGCCTCCCCCACAGAGAAAAGGCCCAGAGACGTAGGCAAAGTTGTGCCGAACTCCGTTATCAATCTATGTGTTATGTTTTGTTGTTTATTATTTCATTTCAGATCTGAATATGTGTATATGGCTGTCATAATTCCTCTTCTTTCCTCATTCTTTCACAAAGTTTCTCAAATGGTTAATTAACGCATGCAAAATTAAAACTCAACCATAAGTCATTAAAAGATCCTACGGATCAAGTGGTATCAGAGCTAGTTGACGTTTGGATTTGAGTTGCATGTTGACCAGGGAAAAGCTACAACATGGTGAAGGCGAGCTTGTTGCAGATAATCCATTAATTGGATTGAGAAAATGAGCTTCTCATAGCGAGAAGATGGCATCGGGATAAGGAATTTCTCAAGATGAGAAAGAGTTTCGGAAAACATTCCTTGCTATGTCGGAGATGGTGAAAGTCTTGTACGAAGATTACTTGGAACGGAAGCGACCAGTTTTGGGTGATTCTTCAAAGGGAAAAAGTGAAGAGGAAGAGGATCA
>JASDQU010010974.1:69850-80064 GCA_032191745.1 Picea mariana | reverse complement strand
AACCCTCTTGTCCTCAATGTGTCTTCTATTGATGACAAGAGGGTTAGACATACCTTGAGTAGAATCATCACTAATAGTCTCAGGTAGGAGAGCATCTACGTCTGATTTCGATGACGTTGCTTGAGATGGCATCACCTCTCGGGGATTTGTCCTGGAAGACTACGAATCCTGATTTTCTCGTTGCAAACCTTTTTTCCACCAAATTTTTAATATGTGTTTGAGGAGGGGGGGAAATGGAGTAGGATAAATTAGGATCAATCTTCCCTCTCGAGTTCCTAACTCCAAATATCCTTGATGGGATATTTGGTTCTGTGATGGGTGCTAGAGACCTTTATTTATGTAGAAAAGATGTCTCCAATATATCCAACCACCATTTGAAAGATAAGTATCAATTAGATCCCAAGGATTCTTTGAGTTTTAACAAGTGGTATCAACAAGAAAATAAATCATTTTTTTTCTACTAGCAACCAAAAAGGGAGGATGTACCATTCATAATCGGCATCCAAACAGAATGGATGCTTGATATGATGGTCAAGTGTTCTCAAAAAAACATGTTGGCTTTGGATTCTACGTTTAGCACAAACAAATATGGGGTGAGTTTCATTAGTTTTTTTAATGTTTCTATTGAGTTTAATGTTTCATTCAATATAATTAGTACTCTAAAATTGAGAATTTGATTATTGTATTGGTTTGTGTAGTACCAATTATACATAGTTCTTGCCTTTGATTCTCAATATAGCGGTGTTCCAGTTGCATGGGCAGTGTTTTTATGCAATAGAACATTAGATATAGCCCAGTGGCTTAGACCATTCCTATATGCATGTCGGAAAAGATGCCCAAATTGGAAATTGAATGTTGTCATGGTAGATGATGCATTAGCAGAAATTAAAGCATTGAGGTGAGACAAATATTTTGCACATTATGAATGTATGAATTATCATTAGCACCTGTACACCTATATTTTTGTTTTTTATTACATTTAATGATGAATATATTTGGTTTCTAAATGTTAATCATGTTCAATTAACACAAGAACGATATAATTTTTCTTGTAAACAAATCTTGGGTTGTCGCGTCCTCCTTTGCAGTTGGCATGTTCGTCGTGCTTGGTCAAAAAATGAATTTCAATTGGCATATTCCCCTGAAAGAGCCAAGGAATTATCTCATAGTCTAGGTGAGATAATACACTGTTGTCGTGATCATGATTTTGTTAGTGAGACAATGCGAACATTCTTTGAAAAAATTGTTGGCGAAGTTAAGTTTTTGGACTACTTCAGAAAACATTGGTTGGAAGGGGATAAGATATGTAAGTTACTTATTATATTGTCTCATATTACTTTCCCCAACATATATAGATCATTTTAATTTAGTTATTATTACATGTCATATTGACTTAACATATTAATGACTGGTTATATTTTTCTTATTAGATATGCGGGGAAAATGTTATCGAGACTTTCCTCATGCTCATCAAGAGTCCAATAGTTCAATTGAATAAATACCATTTCTTCTTGAAGACCAATTTCTTACATGACCGAAGGCGTAAATGTTCTAGGAGAATGGATTGGTTAATTTTCTCCTTATTGAAGAGGGTGTAACCTTTTTTTGTGCATCGAAACTATTTGAAGGAGTCTAGATTTCTAACAAACTAGAAGAAGGAGAGGTACCTTGATACTTCATTAGAGAAATCTAGGATAATTCCTAACAATGATGTTAGTCCTCATGAAATCGTTGAAGGTGCATACATGGTTATTAGCCAAACAGATCGTGCAAAATATTACATTGTATCAACATCTACTGCAAATGGTCTAGTATGTGATTGCCCATGGGCATTGTGAGGCAACACATGCAAACATGTTTTGAAATTCAGTGCTCTATATGGAATTTGTAATGAAGTAGCCCAAGAAGATGCAATAGAGGAAACAACAATGGATGAGATTCTAGAAGAACAAGACACTTATATGCCTCATACAAATGATGCCAATGGGGACAATGAGAATGCTCATGAAAATAGGAATGGGGACAATGTTGGAGGATATGATGATAATTCCATTCATCAAGAAAACAATGATTGTGATTTGATTATACAATGGATGTTAGAAAATCTACAAGGATTACATGTGATCCTTCTTTATTGTATGATATTTATCCATTAAAGTTTACTTTATTCTAATATTCTATGGTATTTACATATCAATTTTAATGTTTTATATGATTCATGTATTTTAAAATTTCATACATTTAAATTGGCAGGTTGCAATTGATCAAGCACCACAGGAACAACATAAATGTTTGGAAATGAAGGAGCATTTGGAAAGATTTCTTATTGACTTCAATGATAAATTTATAATGGACTTTGACTTCACTAATGACCCACAAGCATTGGATGGATCTCTAAGAAGAAAGAAAAGTTGGATTATCCCTAGATTTAAGCGTCGACGAAGGGATCGATGAACTCTAGCAGAGTAATTTAATGTGAATGCTGAAGAATATATGACATATGAATTTATCGAGCTAGCCAACATGGGAGGAGAAAAGTTGCATCCATGCCAAATCCACAACGTGGGACAATAGTTGCATCCATGCCAAATCGGGGCAATCAAACACATTTTCCTTTTGATTTGAATAATTTTCCTAATGATAAAAATTGATATATATCTTACTATGTTTAAAACTCTCCAAATAGTTCATACCAATAGTTTTTGCTTATTTTCAACGTATTTAGAAACCTTGTCTTGAACATGTTTTAAGTGTTCTTTGTCTTAAAAATTTTTCATTGCACACTTAAAGTGATATTAATTTTTTGAATCCACATGTCTAGTCCATTAAGAATTATTTTTATATCTTTATCATGTTAAGCACATGACTTTCCCTTGCTTTGATTTGTGGTTGGGTCATTCCTATGCTTGGCACATTGTTGTTCCAAATGCTCACTAGTTTGACACTCATTACGGTTATTAACTTTCTCAATATTGGTTCTTCATTGTTCAACAAACAAAGGTGTTAAGCAACATTCCTTTCCTCAATGGCTTAGATAAAATTCTTTGTTCTACTTCAAAATTCATTGCTCGAGGTCTAGTACTTCATTACTACTATGATTTCTTCTCTTTTTTACTCAATGGTAACATCACTTGGTTGTTCAACACTTAATGATGGACCATGTTTTTTCTATGGTCACATTCAATCTTCCACATTCATTAAGAACTACACTTCTATGAGCCATTAAGTATGGTTTTCTTTGTTTGGTTCTTTATACGTCTTCTCTTCTAGATTTTAGCCATTGAAATATTTCTTCAGCCTCTAATTTTATAATTTGTTTATGCAGATACATAATCTTGTACATTCTTAATAACACACCGCATTAGATGTATTTTTCAAAATAATTTTAGTAAAATTGAACTCGATAACTTAATCATATACCTCCTACATCTTGTGATCACCATGTTCTTGAACATACAACATCCCATGACCCCCCTCCTTTTGAGGCCTCTTATGGATATACTCATTTTTCCCGTTACGAGTTTCCCATTACTCTATAGCCATCATCCTCTTCTCAGTTGTTGAAGGAACACCACAACATTTGTTCATTTGTTCATCAACTAGCTAGGATTCATGATCATGTTTTCATTACTCTCTAGGTGTCTCAAGAGCACTCCAACACCACTTATTTTGGCCTATTGTGCAACACTAGCTTGATACTTTCATCAACAACTAGCCCCTTTGTGGCATGGTAAAAAGACTAATAATCGTAAATATGGTCCCTAATGGCTCTTAACTATCCCACTTAACCATTGGAGTCTCTCTTTATGGATTTTGTCAGAAGTTTATGAAAAACAATCTAATTTATAACTATTTAACTAAAATGTTGTTAGCCATCGATGTTATTTATAAATGGGAATTGTATTCATTTAATTTGAATATGGATATATAGTATCAAACTTTACTGAAACAAAAATATAATTAGATTGTGTTTATATCTTGTTTCTAGTACTAAGATTTTATTTTAACATTTTTCTTTTGTAATTTGAAAGAAATGAAGAAGTGAATTAGGGCATAATAAAATATTGGAATCATGTTTTGAAGATTTTTCCTAGCACTCTAGCATGGATTGATGAGGGTTAAAAATACTTATCAACATAATCTACCAATAGGATTGAAATTTCAAAACCAACCCATGAAATTTGATGGTTTGGATCACTCTATTACTTGTTTTAAAATTTCCAACAAAGATTGACATGGTTCCGGTAATTTTTTTATTGTATTTGACAAGTAAACTTTTTTATTGTATTTGACAGGTAAAATGCCTTAAAATTCCTCATGATGAGTAATTTTCCTTCATTTATATCTGTGTGAGTTACCATAGAATTGATATTATAGTATTTCTAAGAAAGAAAATAAAAATATATTAAAATTTCATGAGTAAAGGAGTGTAAAGGAGGCCAAATATAAAGAATAATTTCCCTATCTTCAACTAAGTCAACTTACACAATGAAAATCCATAAGGGTACAAGCAATTTGCCTATCAAATTTCATCCTTCTGGGCCACTATAAAATTGATATTAAAGTATCTAAAAAAATATTAATTTAAAATTTCATGATAAACTAATGTAAAGGCCAACTATAAAGAATACATTCCCTATATCTAAAAAATTTAACCTCCATAATGAAAAACCTTAACCCTATGTTTAACAAACTCAACCTGCATAATGAAAAACCCTAACCCTACTCTCAATAAAGTCATACTCCATAATGACAACCCTATAAGCACATGGATAAATCACCTTGAAGTCACCTTGTCATTAACTTCCCTCTCTTGTCTCCTTGCTAGCCAAACATTGTCTTCATTTTCCTATTTCTTTGTTGTGAAGGTGTGTTCATAAGTGTCACCTTCATCCTTAAGATTATTCCTCTCCTCCCACAAGAACAATCCTCCTAGTTCATATTGACAAATGTCATTGATATAGATCTCATTAATACCTACTACAAACACTTGAAAACACCAGTGAAATTGTTAAGGGTTATAAAAATAAGATCCCTACTCTCTATCTTTTTAGATACAATGATAATTTCATCTCTTAAGATGTTTCAATTTATTGAGATGTTGTATGAGTGATCCACCTTTTATTGTCCTCAAATATACAATTGGTTTCTTAACAAACAACCTCTCGGTTACTATAGATGTCTCTTACAAAGTTTTTAACGTATTTCAAGATTTTTGAGAGGTATCTAGATCTTGTTCAAGTGGTATTATGTCATTTGAGATTGCCATACCATCACAAGCTTCTTGATATTAGCTTGAATAGTTCTTGCCAACTTTTCCAAGTGTCTTCACTATTCTTCTCACACTTAGAAACAATGCCAAATTTATAGCAACAGGCTTTGACTTTCTCAATGTGAAACATGACTATCGTTAAGTTGTTGATGATCCTCTTAGTCTAGTATATGCCTAGTTTGGAGGCTTTCTCCATTAATGTAGACTATAACAAAAAGTTCCTCCAACTATGTGATCCAACTTTCTTGTCAACTAACTTTGCAACACTTCTCCATCATGTGTTCAAACACTCAAGGGGGACAATTATATCAAAGAACCAATTACCTCATAGAGATATAACACACAATGAAGGTTTTCCAAATAGAAATGTCACATTCCTTTACAATATCATACATATTTGTTGTACAAAATTGAAGACTAAAGACAAAATAGATATTGAAGTATAAAGGAATCTGGCCTAAAATAAACTAAATGATAAAAAGAAAACCACTCATAAACTAAATTATAAAAAGAAAACCACTCATAGACACTGAAAATGATTGTACTAAAAACAATGCTAAAAAATAAATGTAGTCTAAATGTTTTACATTTTGGATTCATATACCACCAAAATGAGTGAAAGCACAACTAAAAAAAAATCAATATAGGACCAAAATAGGTTCCAAAAGTAGAACAATTAGACAATTCCAAAATAAACAAACAATATTTAGTACTTTATCCTTTGAAAAAATGTATCATAATTAATCGTAGTTCATGCAAACTATGTGCATAGCTTAGGCCATCAAATATTGAATGCATAAGCTCTATTCAACTAAATAAGATGTTTCAAATGTTGATGTGCACTGCTGACATGGCAACTCATATACAAAATGGCCATTAGTAATTACATTTGTACACATATAGCATGTTAAGAAGATAAGTAAAGGTGAAGTTCATGGAACCACATACTACACCTAATTGACAGTAGAATTTGTTCAAGAAAGATTCTTGCTAGTTCATTTGATTCTATGTCTAGTTGATTTTTTGGCATTCTGTTTAAAATGTCACCATTCCATATTAATCACCAATAGTTACAAAGTATAGGGCATGGTTTTCTTTCAAAAAACTTCTCTGTCTATGACTTCCCGTATATGATTATTCTTTATCGAATTAAAGACCATAATTTATCAAATATAGTGTTTTAAGTCAAAATATAGTGTTTTAAGTCGTTGACATGTGATTATTTCTTTATCGAATTAAAGACCATAATTTATCAAATTGCAAAATTGTTTCAGTGAAATACAAGTACAACTATATTCATACCAAATTATTTCTATTACATACAAGGAGTTCTGCAATGTCTGACAAGAACCTTGATTTCATACGTCTGGCTTAAGAAGCTCAACAAGCTCCCACCTTTTATGTTCAACAAGCTCTTGAACTTCTATCCAGGTTTGGGTGACAGGATTGCATACGTAAATTTCATCTTTTCCACTCGAACAACAAAGTATGTTCTTGCAACCGACCACCACAACAACAGAGCTTGGAAGAAAATCCAGAGAGATAATGTGAAATTTGTAGCCACTTTCTGTGTTGATCCGTAGGTTGTGTTGATCCATAGGTTGTGTTGATCCATTGGCTCTTGACGTAAAATGGTTGAGATGAATCAACGAAGTTCAAATGTTTCTTTCCTTGAAAAATGAGAAATTCTTGGGTAGAGGAAACCACCGACGTGGCCACTAACCTTCTAAATTTTGAGGATTGAAACATTTCCTTCCAACTTTTGCAAACTGTGCTAAACCTCACAATTCTTTTCATAGGTAGTCTTGCCAGAAATTGAATTAATAGGTCTTGCGCACAGTCTTGCTAGAATTTCAATTAATAGGCATTGCATTAACCTCTTCCATATCTTCTTTGTCATTTCCATCTTGCTAGTCCCATCGCTATTGTTTGTGCTCACCAATACTATTTGGGAACTTACAAACATGGAGATATTGATATATTTTGTCTCTCATTCACTTATGAACGCGTAAGAAGAATAATCATAAGTGAAAATCATTGTGAGGTTTTGCGTAGTTTACAAGAAAATCTCCATGGCTTCCACCATCGCAGTTTGTTTTGTGCCTTCAAGGTGTGAGAGGGGGATCAGTGCATTGATGGAAAAGCATTGTGAGGTATCATGCAGTTTACAAGAAAATATCCATGGCTTCCACCATTGTAGATAGGCCTACACCTTCGAGGTGTGAGAGGGGATCAGTGCGGTGATGTCCATTAATGAAGGGTTGCTCAGGCTACCACTATGCATGCACTCCACATTAACGTTGGGGAGTTGTCATCCTGCAGGGCAATCCCATCACCATCTGGTGAAATAAATTCGGGAGATGGTTGATGATAGTCAAAAAGATAGTTTTCATACTTCGGAAGACATTTGAAATAACCACCACTAGAGGACTTACCGGAGTTAGGAACTCAAGGGGGAAGATTGCTTCTGATTTAGCCTACTCCAGGGGTAAATCTCTTACATTAGCCCGAGTGTGCCTGATTTCATGGCAGGCGTAGCATTGATATGGAACTTTCCAATAATCAATTTTTTTATTGCAAATACGATCTCCCAAAACTAGCTCTATGTTTCCTACTAAGCCCTCACACACATCCATCTCTATGTGTATCCAATCCCATTGTATATCTATCTTTTGCTCCCAACATTGTTCAAGCTCAAGAAATTTTTAGAGTTTTCCTCCAATGGATTCCATAGTCTAGAAAAATAGAGGCAAGCCTGGAAAAATAGCCCATAACTTCATGGCATTTATTGGTTCTCATTCCACGTCAAAATCAACCGTCTACTTATGGAGGACTAGTTTGGACGGACCCCATGACCAATTCTTGTTCAGGACTACTTCACAGTGATCTTCTAAGCTGAATGTGAATGCAAGCCATCCTCTGACTAGAACGTGGAACTTCAAAACATAACCTAGGAGGGGTTTCCAATTCATAACCAAACACCTTTCATAAGAGGCCTCGCCTCACCATTTTCTATAGTGGGAAAACCCCCCTACGGACTACACTAGGGTTCTAAAGTGCAGGCAAACCTAACCATCTAAAGTCTCCTACTTTTAACAACTATCCCGACAACACCCAACATTCATGCATAAAGTAAAAAGTATAAGGATCTGGTAGTCTTACCTTAAACTCCACGTTCGGTGTCGATCCTTTTGTGGTCGGTCGCTTCTAGACTGCAAGTCTCCTCCCAAGGTTGACCTGCATTCACCAAAAGACAAACAAGAAACTATGAACATGCAGCTTATATATGAATTAGTGGGTTATATGTCATAAAAAAATGTAAATCAAACATGAAGATTGAACACATCATATGTTGGACACACCTACCATAATTAGAGGGGGGGGTGAATGAGTGTGGAGATCTTTTTCCCAAAACTTCCCTCTTACACAAAAACTCCTTAGTTAACATTCAACATTTTCTCATTACTCATTGATATCATTTATAATCAGTTATATGTGAATACATATTAGCAACATATATCAACAACATATCATCAACAAATCATCTCCAAAAAGAACACAAAGAACACAAGATGTATGTACAATTTTTCTTTTTATTATGGATTTCAATCCGGGGGTTTTTCAGCAACAACTGAATAGAATACAACTCTACAAGAGAACCAACTCTATATGCAAGACTCATCTTACATTATCATCACCAACTGAGATGAGGCAACAATCCTCAACATATATCAATATGTCAACATAAACAAGTGCATCAACTATGCACCAACCTGTGCCAAACAACCTGTAATCAACCTGTACCATAAACAAGTGCATCAAACCATGTACCAAGTATATACCAATCATGTGTCAAATACTCATCAACAATGACTCATCAATATGTACCAACATCATCAACTATACACCTCATGTATGTGCCAACTCATCAACTGCTTGTCTCAACCATGATTAGTTTTGGATTAGTCAACAACCCTAACTTGAAATAATCATATCTTTGTACCTGTAATGAATAAATATATGAAACTGATACACAATGTTCTTTAGTGTGTTTTATGCAATTTCTCTAGGTGGCACTACTTGTAATCTCTCAGGAAAGGAGTTATAGCAAAACTGGCATACCTTGTTGAATTCTGGATTATTCTAGAGAGCGACCTTGTAGAGTGTGCCCCGCATGGAATATTTTTTGACTCAATATGAAACTGTTTCAAAGAATACTAAAAACTTTAATATAACCAACACAATTGGTCTCACTGAATTTGGATCTGTTATGAAGAAGTTATGACGTTTTTACTCGAAACACTTGTTTTTGACTAGTTTCAGGACTGGTCACAAACCCTATTTTCCACGGAGTGTAACTCCAAAAATACAACGACCCACAAGATGAATGTTTAACCACAGATACTTGGATATGTTTTCTCACTTTCATAGCAATTTCAGGATCTAAATCATTATAGAAAAAAAGTTATAGCGAAAATGGTGAGTTGACTTGTAAATAACATACCTTAGAAAGCACCATCAAAAGAATTTATCCTTCCTTGCATTTTGGCCTTATTTTCTTCACTTTCCTCAAAATTTCGGCTTAGATATCCTTGGTTACCTCAGTCACCTATATATATTCAATATTCTCAAGTGTTCCACACCAAAAACGCTCACGAAGCTCTCCATCAATACTCCAAAAGATATTCTCACAAGAAGCTCTCCATTGATCCACAAAAAGGATAATCTACAAGAGACCATTGCTGTCTTATTTATACTTTCATCCTCTAGGTCACTTAACCCATTTCTAGGTCACTTAACCTATTTTCTTTATTTTAGGGTTAACCACTTTCCATAAATAGAAAGTTCTCCAATACTTTATCATTTAAATATTCCTTCTTGATTTTGTCACCTTACTTTATCATTTCTTGATTTTGTCACTTCTCTTGATTATTTAAATAAT
>JASDQU010010974.1:34877-50414 GCA_032191745.1 Picea mariana | reverse complement strand
TCTTTTATTAAAATCTTCTCTTATTATATTATATTGTTAATTACTTTTATTACATAAAATCTTTTTCTATTATTAATTTGTAATATTTTGTAAAAATATATTATTTTACATCTTACATTATTTAATATTATTTTTATTTTTTAGTTGATATATATAAACATATTTTAACTTGTATCACTTTATTTTGATATTTATAGACACATTTACAAAGATTAGATATATGATACTATTATAAAATTATTTATAGTGTTTATAGTGAATATTAATTGATTGATTTTTAATGGTTATAGAATATTATTTATTAAAAAATATTTTAATTTGTATCACTTTATTTTGATATTTTATAGATACATTTACAAGGATAGATATATGATACTATTATAAAAGTATTTATAGTGAATATTAATTAATTGAACGATTTTTAATGTTTATAGAATATTATTTATAAGATTATATTTATTATGTTATTGGTCATAGTGAATATTAATTTATTGATTTTTTGTTTTTAGTGTTTATAGGAAATTTGAGTAAGTTATTTTTTTTTAAAGTTAAGAAAATATAAACTATTTATTTAAAAATTACAATATTATTATTTATTTAATTTTTAATATTATCAATATATTATTATTTTTTTATAATGATGATGGAATTTAACATTCATTGAAATCAAAATTAGATAAAATTGATAATAATATATTTTTTTATTATCAACAATAATTATGATGATGATTAACGTCCGCTAAAACTAAATTGGTTTATCTGATCTTAAGAGGGTAAGTGATTACTTGCCATTCTTTAGAATTTTGTTTTTGTGCTTGAAAAACATTAAGAGAAGCTTTCCAAGATAACCATAGTTTTTTTGACTTAGAAGGTTAGGAAGGTTGGTAGTGTGACAAATATTTTGAAAATGAAATCTATTTTGGGTATAGGCTTGATCCAAGTGGATATTGGTGGCTACCCATCTTTTCCAATTGCCTCAAAACAATTTTCTGACAATTTTGGTAATTTACTATTTTTAGCAGTTTTCACTTCCGGAGTCGTTTTGAGGCCCTAAACGATGTTTTTTGGGGAAAAAATGTTTTCAATATGTTAGTTCCTTTGATATTGCACCTAAAATGAATCTCCTCGACGATACCTTTCCAACAGGCTATCATACGCCTAAAACGGAGATCGTATGCAAAAGTTACGACCCCGAGAAGTTGATGTACTAACTTACCCAAATGAGGCCCACATGACTTTTGGCGCTTCATCTCATAGGGTTAGGTTTTTGGATGTATAGGGTTTTTGGGATTCCTTATTATTGCAAAAATGCCTTTAGAACCTCATTGTAATCATATTCTTTTGAATGAGCGCATCCGTTACATCTCTTCTCAGAGATAAGCCGCCACCATTCCAGCAAGCTTGTTTCCGCTGCATTTTACAGTTTCAAATTATTTCATTATTGAATAGAAAACCAATTTTACTATATCTCTTTTATTTTGTGTTAAGCACCTGTTAATAATATGTAGTCATTTCATTCTTCTCATAAAATCTAGATCAGTGGTATTAGAGAGGTCTTCTCCTTGTCGTCTTAATGCATGTCCCCAACGAAGTCGGAGTACAAAGAGTTGGGTCTCGAGTTTGTTTCTCTTGAGGAAAAAATCTCTCGCATGCCCAAGCGACCTCTCATGGAAGGAGAAAAGAAAGATGAGAGGACAGAAGATCCTTTCAAACTATTGATTGAGGAAGCCCTCATGCAACAGAGGAACAAGATGATGGATAGTTTCGTGCAAATCCTTTGGTGACTACCAACAGGCGACACATCTTCTTCGAGTGGAGGTGCCTCTTCCATTCACAAATGTGGGTAAAAGGCACCCCGCTACACTTCATCGTTGATAGCGGTAGCCAGAAAAACCTCATCTCAGTAGAGGTCATCAAGCGGCTGGCCTTGTCGACAACGCCGCACCCACAACCCTCCACCACTTGATGGCTCCACCAAGGAAGTGATCTTCATGTCAGCCAACAGTGTCGACTGTCGTATGACATCAAGCCCTTCAAAGATGAGGTATTGTGTGATGTTGCTCCTCTCAAAGTTTGTGATGTTCTTTTGGGTCAACCTTATTTTTGGAAACGTCATGCTGTATATGAGTCTAGGCCTCGTAGTGTTATTATTACTTTGAGCAGGAAATTGTATAGAATAACTGAGGCAGTCCCAACCAGTGCTATTTCCTTGATCTCTACTAAGAAATGCAGGAAGGTCATCTTTAGACGGGGAAGTTTGTCTTCTTCATGATTCACTCTTAGAATATGCGAAAGATCACAACCACATCCAGGGTCTCTGCGGCCGACCTCTCCACATAGCAGAAGCAAGTAGATAAGGTTATGGAAGAATACTCAAATATCTTCTCCTCACCTACCGGGGTACCTCTGCACTGCCAGGTCAAGCAACCCATTGATCTGACCCTCGATGCACCGCTACCCAGTGGGCCAGTCTATTGCCACTCTCTGTTAGAGAATGAGGAGATCAAGCGACAGATCCAAGAACTGCTCCACAAGGGGCACATCCGTTCCACCTCATCACCTTGCGGGAGCCCAATTGTGCTGGTATAGAAGAAAGATGGAACCTGGTGACTCTGCATTGATTACTGGGCTCTGAATAAAATCACAGTAAGAAACCGGTACCCGATTCCTCGAATTGAAAACCTCATTGATCAACTCACGGGGGCCAATTACTTCAGTAAGATTGATCTGAATTCTGGCTACCACCAAGATCCGATAGAATAGATAGATGTGTGGAAGATATCCCGCGACCATTCACCAATACTTTTGTAGTGGTGTATCTGGATGACATTCTCATTTACAACAAGACTTGGGCCGAACACTTGCAACATATTCAACAAGTTCTTCACACCCCACGACAACACAAGATATACGCCAACTTGGAAAAATTCTCCTTCGGCATGGACAGGGTCCATTACCTAGGATACATTGTTTATCAGCATGGCGTACATGTGGATCCAACCAAGATCCAAGTCATCCGTGACTAGACAACCCCAACCACGTTCACTGAGCTTCAGATCTTATTGGGCCTTGCCAATTTCTACCGCAGGTTCGTGTTGGGATTCTCCCATATTGCATGGGCCCTCAGCCAAATAACCAGGGGTGGTGGTAAGGAGAAATTTGGATGGGGCTGGTCCCAACAACAAGCGTTCGATAATTTGAAGCAGTGCTTGTGATCATCCCTAGTACTTTCACTACCAGACCTGCAACAACCCTTTGAGATTGAGATAGATGCTTCATACTATGTTGTGGGCGCCGTTCTCACTCAGCACGACCACCCTGTGGCCTATCATAGTGAGACACTATTAGATGTTGTCCGTAAGTACCCTACTTACGAAAAATAAATGTACTTCATTGTGCAAGACTGCCACCAGTGGAGACATTACATTCTTGGGAAGGAGACAATCATCCACACTGATCATAATCCACTGTAGTTCATGTAGACACAAGGAAAATTGCAGAATGACCGCCATCAAAAGTGGTCCAAATACTTGTAGCAATTCCACCTCAACATCAAGTATAAAACAAGAAGCACCAATCACGTCGCTGATTGCCTCAGTAGACCGCCAGTCGTGACACTCACCATGTTGTTAGACTCTTGCAGCCATGAAACCTCTGGATGGCCTCAACTCTATGAGACAAACCCAAACTTCGCCACCACCTACAAAATGTTGGGTGTAAATGCAGTTGTCAATAATTTCCATCTTCAGGATGGGTTTTTGTGTCATCTGGGCCATATCTGTGTTCTGTTAGCACAAAAATTCACCTCTGGATTGCTGCAGAGGTAAGACCGATACCCATCATGTCACAGGTTGGTTATAAAAAGGTCAAATGGGCGCAATCTCAAGAAAATATCGTCTTAACTCAGAAAACTAGACTGATATGCACACAAAGGTGAGGTCTGATTTAACTTCAGTCAGTAGGTTGTAGTAAGGGTAAGTAGGAGGAAGACTTCACTGAAGAATGTAGAGGTCTATCGTGAACATCAGGCTTTCCAGTAGCCTAAGGAAGAAAAACTTAAACACAAGGTCTTCTTGAATTCAAATTTCGAAGAAACTGAAAGAAATTATAACAACACTATAATCAAACTTTCGTCATAATGCAGTCACAATAATTCAAGTGAATCATTCAACCATGAAATCTTTCAGTAACGGAGGAAAATGAGAGGGAGCAAGAAAACTGACTTCCATTAAACAAGAAATATTAGGTTACAAAGCATAACCAGAGAACCAGAGTGTTCATTAAAACTTTACAATACGAGAGCTTTGTTCTACCATCGACCATAAAACAATATCAAAACTGAGTATTTATACTCAGATAAATGCCACCACCAGGAGTGTGACCTGGATATTATAATCAAATCTTCACGTCTGCATCTTCTTCTGTCAGGATGCACTTGCATTCTTCTTTCAGACGCAAGATTAGATGAGTATGGGCTTCACAAGAAAATCCATGACAGGGAACTTTCGGCTGACAGTCTACCCTCCACGACCATATTTTCCATGCTTTCCATTTATGTGGTGAAACGAGGTTTCAACCACATTCACCATTTTCATTAACTACTTTCATCAGGATCAGGGTGAGACCTAACACCCATGAATGTTCTAGGTGATCTCACGACTCCTTCGAGTCAATTCTGGCGCCTCGAGATCACACAGATCTTCCTCTGTGACCAACTCAGGTGCTTTGATCCTTTGTGTAGCTCTTTTCCTCACCCCGCATGACCTCGAGCCATGATTTTGTGCTTATCCCATATGAAATTTTGGGATTTCGCATTTCAGGAGTTTTCACTCCCCCTAATTTCAAATATCCTGATGCTCAAAATTGCGAAAATGCCCGTTTGGATCAACAGTTAGATTTGATTTGAATCTGACAGCCACGATCATATCCTCTAATGGCCTTATCCACTCACTGCTTAAAAAGATGCTTATTTTTCCTTGGTCCCCACTTTCTATATGGCCATGGGTTGTGATCGTGGGCCTAACTCTCAGGCGCATTGTGATTTCATGTTTCGTGAGTTCACGTCGTGCTCCATGCTGAAATCTCCAAACCGCGAAATCACGATAGATCGGATCGAGTGACACACATCTCCTTGCATCGGACGACCTAGATCATATCGGCATTTCGGGACCTCGGACCATTGACACTTCTCACTTCAACCTTCCCAAAAAGAATTTTTCTGCAGTTCAGATCCTATGCCACGTGTCCTTCTGAAATGGACGACCATATGATATCGCGACTTCATGTTTCGCGAGTCCTCAAGACTTCGACCTTTGAAATCCCCATTTTGTGAGTTAGAAAAATTTCGATCTTATGCCACGTGTCCCTCAGGATCAAAGGCTAGGATGGCCTCATGATTTTGGACCTCAGGCTGATGCTATACTTCGTGCAATTGTATGGTCCTGATCACCTAATGGCCATCGATCTGATCTGTGTGGAGGATCCCTGCCGTTTAAAGCTGATCAAGCGCACTCACTTGATTTGAGTTTATATATCAGACTGCTTCAAGTGTTGCACTTGCTTCTCATGACTGCAGCCTGTGTAAATTAATTGAATGAGTAGCTGAGGGCTCGGGATGATAAAAGGACCAGCGACAGAGGTAAGAAGAGAAGTGATCGTCGTTAGGAAAAATAGAAGGGATTAGAACCGATAGTTCTCAGGCTCTTCAACAAGGAAAATAGGTCAATCAACCGGATGAAGGCAAACATAAGGAAAACTACAAGCCGAGAGGTAAAACTTACAATCAGGTTTGCAAAAAAGGGGGAGAGACAGGAAAAAATACAGACTTAGGTAGAAACCACAAACCCTTAAGGTTTTGACAAGTTTATGTGATAATATTAGGCTCTATGGGGGATAGAGTCCTCCCTGCGAGGCTCTAAGAACTCCTTCCGCGGATTAAATGCCTTAGTGTTGGGTTGTGGAGTCTTCTATTAAAAAAAAAACAAAATAAACACAAAACATGAACAGTATTTATAATGATGGGACACCAACTAAGGCTTTAAACAAAAAATATTTTCAGGAAGTGCGCATTTACAGGGCCACCAAAGACTTCATCTCCCTCCAAATCCTGCAACCTATAAGTGTTATTTGGGAACTTCTCAGAGATTCAGAAGGGGTCGATCCAAAGGGATTCAAATTTTCTATGCTTTCCCTTGTCTTGTCTGGGCACATCCCACTTGAGTACTAGATCTCCCAGCTGGAAATCCTCTTAATTCATTTCTTGTCAAAAGCCTGCTTGATCTTCTGCTGACGATCACATGCTCTGCCCATCACTTTCTCTCTAGTATTTTGTAATTCTACCAGCTGATGAATTCTCCTGATCATGTCATCAGACTCTCCTTCGTAGTCTTGGAAGAATTTCGCTACAGGCAGGGTAAGCTGAGAAGGAAAAATTGTTTCAGTCCCATATACTAGTTGGAAAGTAGAGATGCCCATGGACCTTTTTGTTGTCACTCTATCAGCCCACAAAGCAAATTTGAGCTTTGAATCCCATTCTTTCTTATTGTCCTCCAATAGTATTTTGATGATCTTTATCAGGCTCTTGTTGGAGGATTCTGCTAATCCATTTCCTTGCGGATAGTAAGGGGTGGAGTGGATTAATGAAATTATGAACTACTCACAAAAGTTGATCAATGGTTCGGCCCTGAAGGAAGCAGAGTTATCAGTAACAATTCTGTTCAGGCAACCAAACCTTGCTATAATATCTTCGAGAAAACCAATGATCACTTTGTGAGAAGCACTCCTGATGGGGATAACTTCTACTCACTTGGTAAAATAATCTATTGCAGTTAAAATCCACTTGTGATGACCACTTGAAGGAGGATGATTTTCCCCAATAAAGTCTAGGCCCCATTTATGAAAGGGTCTTGAAGCTAGTACATGATTCAATGGAAGAGACTTGAGTTGCTGCTTCCTAGAGATTTCTGACATTTAATACAAGCCCTGATTTTTGTACAGACATCAGTGAATAGAGTAGGCCAGTAGTACCCAGCCCTAAGAATTTTGTAGGTTGTAGTTTTCCAGAAATGATGTCCCCCACATAGGCTGTCATGGAACTCAAATATAATCCTTTGGGCCTCTTGTGGGTCTAGACATATCAGGAGCACTCGTAGAGGGTCTTTCCAATACAAGACCTGGTCAATAAGGAAATACCTAATTGCTTTGGGCTTTAAAGTTCTTGCCTTTCTTTTTCCCATACCATATGGAGGTCACAACTCCTGCAGAAAAAAAAAATAATATTTTTGTACTAGGTGCATCCTGCTAATGGAGGGCTGTCCTGAGGGTCTTTATCGACCACTTCAGCCTGTTGATTTTCTGAGCAAGAGTTGATGGAGTTAACCCACAAATATTTACAATTATATTCAACCAACAACTTGGCTAAACCCTGGCCTTTAATTAATTTGGTGGGTTTTATTTCCAAGTCAAATTTAAGGATTTTGGCAATCCACTTGCTCCTTCCTCCATCTATGTCAGGATGAATGAGAATGTCCTTCAGGGAGGCTGAAGGAACATATGCAATGATCTTCGAATGAAAAACATAGACTCTGAAAACTTTGAGAGATTTCACCAAGGCATAGGCCTGCTTCTCCATGATGTCATATTTGATCTCTGCATCTTTTAATGCTCTGCTGAAAAAAGAAATAGGCCGTTCCAACCCTGCATCATTCTTTTGTAGTAAAACAATTGCCACTGTGTCAAATGAAGAAAAAGATAAAATCATAAAATCCTTGGAGTAATCAAGACTAATAAACAAATGTGCTTCAGTCAGTGCCTTCTTGATTTGGTTAAAGGATTCTCTGGGCTCAACAGTCCATTTTACTTCATTCCCTTTCCTAAGCATAGTGGTGATATGTTTCACTAATTCAACAAAATTTGAAACAAACCTTCTCAGAAAATTAATTTTTCCTAGGAAAGACTGAACCTCCTTCTTGGACCTAGGAAGTGACAAGGCTTGAATAGCTTCCACCCTACTTGTATCGATCCCGATTCCCTCGGATGATACAATGCGTCCCAACAATTTTCCTTCATGCATAGCAAATAAATACTTCTTGTGATTTAGGGGGAGACCAAACCTTCTGCATTTCGAGAAGAACTTTCTTAGATGTTGACAATGTTCTTTATTAGATTTGGAGAAGATTGTTATGTCATCTAGATATATGAACACAAATTTATCTCTTTCTCTAATGAATGTGATGTCCATGGCTCGTTGTAAGTTTGCTCCTATGTTCATCAATCCAAAGGTAATTTTGGCATACATGAATGTGCCCCAAGGAGTGGTGAAGGCTGTCTTTTCTCTATCTTCAGGCAGGACAAAGATCTGATTGTAGCCAGAAAAGCCATCAATCATGGAGATCCTGGATGCGCTTGTCACTCTTTGCAACATGTGTTCCATCTTTGGCAAAGGGTAATTGTCCTTCTTTGAGCTTCTGTTCAGATTTCTGAAATCGACAGAGAGTCCGATGTCTCCACTCTTTTTCCTCACCAGGACTAGGTTGGCCACCCATTCCGAATATCTCAAAGGGAGAATGATTTGGGAATTCAACAACTTCTTTACCTCTCTCTCCATGATGGGAAATAACATAGGATTTATCTATCTTAACTTCTGCCCAAATGGTTTGGCCTCCTTTTTCAATGGGATCTTATGCTTGATGACGCTAGTGTCATATGTTTTGAGGTCTTGGTAGGTCCAAGCAAACAGATCAACAATTTTTTTTAATAACTCAACATACTTGGACCTTTTCTCCCTTGACAGGCTGCTTGACAACTTGATGAATTTCGGATCCTTCTCTATGCCAATATTACACTTAGCCACATCGACATCATCATTTGAGACTTTACCCTTTACTGCCACATCGTTCCCATCGAACAATCTTTCTAAATGAACTATTCCCTTTGGAATGTGGTTGCTAGGAAGCTGAACAATATGGTGATTAGCAATTTTATTTAGAAATACATCATCGTGAGGGTCACCTTCAGGATCATGATCCTAATCAATGTGTAATGAAAAGAACTCATTAACTGACTCAAGAAATCTTTTGATTTCAAGATCATCCTCGAACACCTTCCAATGCTTGATATTATCAGGTACAAAGGGCCTATATCTAATATCAACATCATACCTAATCTTAGGTGGCAGTGGGACCATGAACTGGTTCGCTGAGACAACCAAAGAATCAACCATAGTATTTTCGTCTCTTGGAATAAATGAAATGTTGAAGGCTGAGAAGAAATTGTCAATTAGGTCCCACACCTCATTCCTGTAAGTCCTTTGCCTAGGGTGCTTGGCTTGATAAACATTTTTGACTTGATGAACAATTAGTTCCACATCTCCAAATACTACTAGCTCTTCAATTCCCATGCCTTTCGCAGCCCTCAAACCCAAAACAAGAGCCTCATACTCTGCCACATTATTGGTAGCTTCAAATTCTAGTTTATAGGAAAAAGGTATGGATTCTTGAAAAGGTGACCCAAAGACTACTCCGACACCACTACCTTCCCTAGAAGAGGCTCCATTGAAGTACATCTTCCACACAGAAGTAGTTGGAGGAGGTATTTCACGAAAAGAAATGGGTTTCTTTCTGAATTCGAGAGGATCTTCAGGAGGATCTGTGAGCTGTAACAAACTATAACCCAAATCAGTGTCGAGTGCAAAGATAGGATGATTGGTGGTGTCTGCTTCATCACTAATAATGTAGGCCAACTGAGCTTCCCTGTACAACCTCCTATGCTCCCCTCCGAACACTGGAATGGTAGCATATGTGAGGTCCATCTGCAAGGTTCCCCCAAGTTGTTTTATCCAAGACCTTGACAAGAGCATGCCAAACTTGGGGGGAACATCAACCACCACGATATCCATGACCACACTCTTCATGGGCAACTGAAACAAGGTCACGACCAAATTTTTGATGAACCCAAGACATTGCACTCTCCTTGAATCAAAATAATACAAATCATGATAAGCCTTGGTGATTTCCAACCCGAGTTCTTCCATGACAGTTTTGGGCATAATATTATGAGATGCCCCTGAATCCATCAAACAATTATGCAACAGTTTATCATGTATGTTTAGTGATATATAGAAGGGAGGGGATGAATCATATTTATCTTCTACCATAGGACCTAAAATGACTGCTGGATTTTCATCTTGAATATTTAATGAGTCTATGGAATGGAAATATGGCTCCGACTGCAACAACTTAGAGAGGAATTTTTTGAAATCTTCATGCTTGACTAGCTCTGAAAAGGGCACAAGAATTATAATCTTTTGAATTCCATGCTCAAAGATGAAAGAAGAAAGGGGCTTCAAAACTTCTCTCACTTCTGGGACAAGGTATTTAGGTATCGGTGAGGGGTTCTGAGCTTTCTTTTCTTTGCTGTTGTTTGCTGTATCTTTAGCAGGCTTCTCTTCTCTGGAAGGCTGATCAAGGACATCATACTTCTCTTCTTTCTTCTTAGACCTGAGATTGTATTTATTCGGATTACTATTGGCCTTCTCACCCTTACTTAGATCATTTATTTGACTGTTCATGGGGGATTCGTCGTATGGAGATTGAGTCAAATGGGGAAACGGGGAAGTGTCTCCAAGACAATGGATTTCAGGATCAATCTCTTCTTCCTCCCTCTCTTCATCAACAACTAGGTTATTTTGGAGAGGTGTTTGGATTTTCTGATCATCTCTCTCTCTCTCTGTTTCTGGGCTTTCTCAGGAGTATTTGAGGGGAATTGTTTGGTGTTCTGAAGTTGGCTCTATTATCATCATTTTGAGGATTTTTGTATGTCTGCTTCCCCTCTACTTCCAATATTTCCATTCTAGTTGAAAGTGATTTTAGTAACTTGGTTACTTCATCCATTTGAGGGGGGGAGGCAGAGGAACCAGAGGTGGAGGCTTCAGATCTTCCCCTTGGTATGTCCCTATCAGCCTTATTACCGAGTCGGTTTACTGCCAATACGTTAGACTCTACTTCCAGGGCTGGATCTTGCATATGAGCCAAGGAATTAACCCTTCTCTCTCTCAACATGAGGCAAAAATCAGGGTCAAAAGCACTAGCATAGGTAGTCTTGGTAGAGGTTTCTGTAGGCTTTATCTCAGCAGGGATCTTATTGTACATCTTGTTGAATCTTTTGGAGAAGTTAGAGTCAGTTTCTCCCTCCTCTTTCTTCAGATCCCCAAACTCTGTAATATAATACATAAAGTCTTTTTTATCCCCACATTGTCTCAATAAAACATCATCCAAAGTTTCAATCCCAACAATGGATCCAAGGGTCAATCCCCTAAACCATTTCCTAACCTCACCATCAAGGTTCTGGACAAAGAATCTCATCTAGACATCTTCATTTTTAATATTCAGATTGTTTGCATAACTGTAGAAGGTGGCAAGGTGTTCTTCAGCAGTTATGTCTTCTTCTCCCATTAACTTGGGCATATACTTTAGGTAATCTCTAGCAGGGAGAGAATTCATTGGCTTAGGTAGGACTAAAGGGGCATATCTTGGATCCACTATGGCATCCATTCTATTCCTATGAGGGTTAGCACCTGCCATAGGGATGGAAAGTGGAGGATAACTAGGAGGGGAAGGGGTTCGAACAGGGGAGGCTAGAACTAAACTTCCAGGAGGAAAGGGAAACAACAGAGTATTTGGATAAAAGTTTACAGGGATTGAAGGAAAAGAGGATTCCCTTTTTACAAAATCAGTAAATCTAACACGAGGAGGAGTAATGAAACCTGGAGTGGGAAAATATTCCGAGGTATGGGGTCTAGACCAAGGTACAATTTCAGGGGAGAGAGGAGTGACAATAATTTCTCCCTCCAAATCTAGACCAGGAGGGGAAAACTCAACACTCCCAAACTTTAAACTTTAGAAAACTCCAACATACAGTATAATAGGAGAATGAGAAGAAGCTATTGGAGTTTCTAAAGGAGGACAATGAAAATTATCAGAAGTACCTGGTTCAACAATAGAAGTACCTTCTCGAGGGGCCTTTACCTTTCTGAAAATTTTCTCTGGGTCAGCTTCAGGTGTTGCTAAAGGAAATTGTGGAGTAGACCTCGTGTGTCTGCCTCTAGAAGTCACAGCTAAAACAATGGAGTTTCCAGTGGATTCACATCAATGGAGTCACCATAGTGGATTCTCCAGGTGCACAGTTGTAATATTTGATGTACTAAGTTCTGATGCACCTTCAGAACTAGTGAGCTTTGTCGTTCAATCCCAGGGAAAATATTCAATTTTGTCCCCGACGACGACGCCATAAATGTTAGCACCAGAAGTCACCTCTGGATTGTTGCAGAGGTAAGCCCGATACCCATCAATATTTTATGTCATAGGTTGGTTATAAAAAGGTCAAATGGGCACAATCTATCGTCTTAACTCAGAAAACTGGACTGATATGCACAAGAAGGTGAGGTCTGGTTTAACTTCAGTCAATAAGTTGTAGTAAGGGTGAGTAGGAGGAAGACTTCAGGGAAGAATGTAGAGGTCTGTTGTGAACATCAATCTTTCCATCAACCTAAGGAAGAAAAAAATAAACACAAGGTCTTCTTGAATTCAAATTTCAAAGGAACTGAAAGAAATTATAATAACACTATAATCAAACTTTCATCATAATGCAGTCACAATAATTCAAGTGAATCAGTAAACCATGAACTCTTTCAATAATGGAGGAAAATGAGAGGGTGCAAGAAAACTGACTGTCATTAAACAAGAAATCTCAGGTTACAAAGCATAACCAGAGAACCAAAGTGTTCATTAAAACTTTACAATACGGGAGCTTTTCTCTACCATCGACCATAACAAAATATCAAAACTGAGTATTTATACTTAGAGAACTACCACCACTAGGAGTGTGACCTGGCTACTATAATCAAAGCTTCACGTATTCATCTTCTTCTGTCAGGTTGCACTTGCATTCTTTTGTCAGACGCAAGATTAGATGAGTATGGGCTTCACAAGAAAATCCATGACATGAAAATTTCGGCTGACAATCTGCCCTCCAAGGCCAGATTTTCCATGCTTTCCATTTATGTGGTGAAACGAGGTTTCAACCACCTTCCCCATTTTCATTAACTACTTTCATCGGGATTAGGGTGAGACATGACACCCATGAATGTTCCAGGTGAGCTCACGACTCCTTCACGTCAATTCTGGTGCCTCGAGGTCACACAGATCTTCCTCTATGACCAACTTGGGCGCTTTGATCCTTTGCGCAGCTCTTTTCCTTGCCCCGTGTGACCTCAGGTAATGAATTCTTTCTTATCCCATATGAAATTTTGGGATTTCACGTTTAAGGAGTTTTCACTCCCCCTCATTTCAAATATCTTGACGCTAAAAATCACAAAAATGCCCGTTTGGGTCAACGGTAAGATTTTCTTTGAATCTGATGGCCTCGATCATCTTCTTGAATGATCTTAGCCACCCGATGGTTTAAAGGGAACTTATTGTTCCTTGTGCCCCACTTTATATATGGCCCTGGGCTGTGATCGTGGGCTTAACTCTCATGTGCTTCACAATTTCATGTTTCACGAGTTCACGTCGTGCTCCATGCTGAAATCTCCAAGCCGAAAAATCACAATAGCTCGGATCGAGTGACATGCGTCTCCTTGCATCGAATGACCTATATCATATCAACATTTCAGAACCTCAGACCATCAACACTTCTCACCTCAACCTTCCCGAAAATATTTTTTCTGCAGTTCAGATCATGTGCCACGTGTCCTTCTTAAATGGACGGCCCAGATCATATCATGAATTTTTGTTTCACGAGTCCTCAATATTCTGCCCTTTGATTGCCCCATTTTGCGAGTCAACAAAATGTTGATCCTGCGCCACATGTCCCTATTGCCTTGTGATTTCAGACCTCTGGCTGATGCTATACTTCGTGCAAGTGTATGGTCCTGATCACCCGATGGCCATCGATCTGATCTGTGCGGAGGATCCCTGTCGTTGAAAGATGATCATGCTCGTTCGCTTGATTTGAGTTTATATATCAGACTTCTTCAAGTGTTGCGCTTGTTGCTCACGACTACGGCCTATGTAGATTACTTGAATGAGTAGCTGAGGGCTCGGGATGATAAAAGGACCGGTGTCAGGGGTAAGGAGAGAAGTGATCATTGTTAGGAAAAACATAAGGGCTTAGGAATGATAGTTCTCAGGCACTTCGACAAGGAAAATAGGTCGATCAACCAGATGAAGGCAGACAAAAGGAAAACTACAAGCCAGGAGGTAAAAATTACAATTAGGTTTGCAAAAAAGGGGGAGAGACAGGAAAAAATACAAACTTAGGTAGAAACCACAAACCCTTAAGGTTTTCACAAGTTTATGTGATAACATGTTCCATCAAGCAAGAGAGAGAAGCTGATCTGGGAAGCCCACTACAGTTGGGTGGCAGGACACTTCGACGTCGAAAACACAGTGGCGATGCTACAAAAACATTTCTACTGGTCGAAACTTTGACAGGAGGTCAACAAGTATATCAGGTCCTGCACTACCTGCGTTATTTCCAAACCGACCACTAAAAAACAGGGCCTGTACACCCCTCTTCCTACTCCTGACAGGCCATGAGAATTCATCTCAATGGACTACATGTCGGACCTCCCATCCACCAAGTGGGGAAATGACTGTGTTTTTGTGGTGGTTGATCGCTTTTCTAAGATGGCAATTTTGGTTGCCTATAGGAAGAGCATCACAACAGAGGCCACTGCCAAGATATTCTTTGAACGAGTTTGGGTACATTTTGGAATCCCACAAACCATTGTCTTAGATCGGGACAGTCGATTTATCAACACATTCTGTTCGTGCTTCTGGTCACTGCTGGACACCAAACTCACCAAATCCACGACCTTCCACCCCCAGACAGATGGCTAAACCAAGGTGGTAAATCGAATGATTGTGAATATCCTTCGCATGTATAATTCAAAGCACCCTCACACATGGGATAAGAGCCTTCCCTATGTCCAACATAGCTACAACCGAGCCCTGCATAACTCAACTAGCCACAACCCCTTTCAGGTGGGGTTTGGATTCCAACCATTGGGTCCCATAGATGTTGCACTTCCCCTTGTGGTCACCTCAACTGAATCATATCCTTCTCCAATTGAAGCTAACAAAGCCACCTGGTTCATTGAGCGAATTCAACACATCTGGGAACAGGTTTAGGATATCCTACAAAAGTCTAATGGCATGTACAAACAACACCATGATCAACATTAGATGCCACATAAGTTTAAGGTAGGCGACAAAGTTTGGTTGCACTTGCAGAAAGAACGCCTTACAGGACCCCATCAGAAGCTTCACCCACTCTGTTATGTGTCGTACACCATCACCAAGTCTGTGGGGGATAATGCTTTTGATCTCAACATTCCTCCTTTCCTTGGCCTGCACCCAGTGTTCAACGTGGATCTCCTTCGCCCTTATTTCCCACCATTATTGGACACCTCAGAAGTAGCAGAACAACTGACACCAAAAAAGCTCAACCTCGACTGCATACAACAAGCATACAATGATC
>JASDQU010010974.1:23792-34827 GCA_032191745.1 Picea mariana | reverse complement strand
GGTTTGCAATATTCAATTTTTTTCGATATTGCACCTAAAATGATTCTCTTCGATGATACCTTTCCAACGGGCTATCATACGCCTAAAACGAAGATCGTATGCAAAAGTTACGACTCCGGGAAGTTGATGTACTAACTTAGCCAAACAGGGCCCACATGACTTTTGGTGCGTCATCTCCTAGGGTTAGGTTTTTGGATGTCTAGGGTTTTTGTCATTCCTGCTTATTGTAAAAATCCCTTAGAGCCTCATTGTAATCATCTTCTTGCAAATGAGCACAGCCGTCACATCTCTTCTCAAAGATAAGCCGCCATCATTCCAACAAGCTTGTTTCCACTGCATTTTACAATTTCATCTTATTTTGTTATTGAATAGAAAAACAATTTTACTGTATCTCTATTATTTTGTGTTAAGCACTTGTTAATAATCTGTATTCATTTCGTTCTGCTCATAAAATTTGGATCAGTGGTATCAGAGTGGTTTGCTCCTTGTCATCTTAATGCATGTCCCCAACGAGGTCGGAGTACAAAGAGTTGGGTCTCGAGCTTGTTTCTCTTGAGGACAAAAGCTCTCGCATGCCCAAGCGACCTCTCATGGCAGGAGAAAAGAAAGATGACGGGACATGAGATTCTTTCAAACTGTTGATTGAGGAAGCCCTCACGCAACAGAGGAACGAGATGATGGATAGTTTCGCGAAAATTCTTCGGCGGCTATCAACAAGCGACGCATCTTCTTCGAGCGGAGGCGCCGCTCCCTTCAAGGTACAAATAAACTTCGATATTCCTATATTTGAAGTTCAGATAGACGTAGATGCTGTAGACAAGTGGTTGAATCTATTAGAAGGGTGTTTTTCTGTCCATAACTTTTCGAATAGAGAAAAGATTACTTTTGCACTCCTCAAAGTCGTTCCCCATGTCAAAGATTGGTGGGAAACTTTCTGTGAGCAAAAGGAAACAGAGGAACCCTCATTATTTACAGTCACGACCACCTGGGAATCCTTCAGGGATGCTATTAGGGAACAATACTACCCTTTTGGAAGTTATGATGACTTGTATACCAAATGGACCACACTGCAGTAAGAAAGAGACCAAGCAGTGTTAGATTTCACAAATATCTTCCATACCTTGCACACCAAGCTGGGTATCAAAGATTCAGAGTGACATATCGTGCTCAATTATTGCGGTGATCTACATAGATACATCTAGACCAAAATGAAATTTCTGGACATCTCATCCTTGGGCGCGACCTACCGATATGCTGTCAAAATCGAGCAGAAGCTCAAACAAAAGACGTGACAATTTGGGCCTAGGAATCCCTCACAACAAAATCCTGGAAAGGGCGGCCCCAACCCACAAAACAAAGGACAAAGCAAAGATGGACAATATCAGGACAACCAGTCCATCCAAAAGCAAATAAGGACATCAGAAAGACAAAGAAAGATACCAGGAAGTGGTGCGACTTTCATAAGAGCCCTTGGCATAACACTGCTGATTGCCACTCAAAGCAGTCACTGGTGGCCGAAGTAAAATCCTCTGAATTAAATGTGGATTCTGACTTTGAGCCAAATTAAAAAGGGGAAGACAAATTATTGATGCAGAACCCAGTGCCATTATTGCTACCACCAACTCTAGCCTGGTGAACCAGATGAGCCGGAAGAAGAAAAGCGCCTCTTCCATTCAAAAATGTGGGTAAAAGGCACCCCGTTGCATTTCATCGTTGATAGTGGTAGCCAAAAGAACCTCATCTTAGTAGAAGTCATCAAGCAGCTGGCCCTGCTAACAATGCCACACCCACTACCCTACACCATTGGATGGATCTGCCAAGGAAGCGATCTCTGCGTCAACCAACAGTGTCGACTTTTGTACGACATCAAGCCCTTCAAAGATGAGGTATTGTGTGATGTTGCTCCTCTCGAAGTTTGTGATGTTCTTTTGGGCCAACCTTATTTATGGAAACGTCATGTTGTATATGAGTCTAGGCCTCATAGTGTTATTATTACTTTGAACAGGAAATTGTACTGGATACCTGAGGCAGCCCCACCTAGTCCTATTTCCTTGATCTCTGCTAAGAAATGCAGGAAGGTCATCTCTCAAATGAGAAAGTTTTTCTTCTTCGTGATTCGCTCTCAGAATAAGCGAAATATCACAGCCACGTCCAGGGTCTCTGCAGCCAACCTCTCCATACAACAGAAGCAAGTAGATAAGGTCGTGGAAGAATACTCAGATATCTTCTCCTCACCTACTGGGGTACCTTTGCACTACCAGGTCAACCACCCCATCGATCTAACCCCCAGCGCACCGCTAACCAATGGGTTAGTCTATCACTACTCTCTATTACAGAATGAGGAGATCAAGCGACAGATCTAAGAACTACTCCACAAGGGGCACATCCATCCAAACTCATCACCTTGCAGGAGCTCAATCATGCTGGTACAGAAGAAATATGGAACCTCACAAATCTACACTGATTACCGGGCTCTGCATAAAATCACAGTCAGAAACTAGTACCTGATTCCCCGAATTGACGACCTCCTTGATCAACTCATGGGAGCCAAATACTTCAGTAAGATTGATCTTAAGTCTGGCTACCACCAAGTCCCAATAGAACAACCATATGTATGGAAGACCGCCTTCAAGTCAAAGGAAGGCCTTTTTGAATGGTTGGTCATGCCCTTTGGTTTGAAAAATGCTCCAGCCACATCATGAGGATGATGGACGACATCCTGCGACCATTCACCAATACTTTTGTAGTGGTGCATATGGATGACATTCTCATTTACAGGAAGACTTGGGCCGAACACTTGCATCATATTCAACAGGTTCTGCACACCCTGTGGTAGCACAAGCTATACGCCAACTTGGAAAAGTGATCATTCGACATGGACAAGGCCCATTACCTGGGATACATAATTGATTAGCATGGTGTACATGTGAATCCAGCCAAGATCCAAGTCATCCATGATAGGCCAGCCCCAGCCACACTCAATGAGCTTCAGATCTTCTTGGGCCTTTCCAATTTATACCTCAGGTTCATGTTGGGATTCTCTGATATTGCATGGGCCCTCAGCCAAATAACCAGGGGTGGTGGTAAGGTGAAATTTGTGTGGGGCCAATCCCAACAACAAGCATTCGATGATTTGAACCAGTGCTTATGCTCAACCCCAATACTTTCACTACTAAACCTACAAAAACCATTTGAGATCGAGACAGATGCTTCAGACTATGTGGTGGGCGTCATTCTCACTCAACACGACCACCCTGTGGCCTATCATAGTGAGACACTATCAGATGTTGTCCGTAAGTACCCTACTTACGACAAAGAAATGTACTCCATTGTGCAAGCTTACCGCCAGTGGATACATTACATTCTTGGGAAGGAGACAGTCATCCACACTGATCATAAGCCACTGCAGTTCATGCAGACACAAGGAAAATTGCAGAATGACTGCCATCAAAGTGGTCCACATACTTGCAACAATTCCACCTCAACATCAAGTATAAAATAAGAATCACCAATCGTATTGTTGATTGCCTCAACAGACTGCGAGTCACAACACTCACCATGGTGCTAGACTCTTGCGGCCATGAGACCTCTGGATGGCCCCAACTCTATGAGACAGACCCAAACTTCGCTACCACCTACCAAATGTTGGGTGCAAATGCAGTTGTCAATAATTTACATCTTCAAGATGGGTTGTTGTGTCGTTTGGGCCATATCTGTGTTCCATCAAGCGAGTGAGTGAAGTTGATCTGGGAAGCCCACTACAGTCAGGTGGAAGGACACTTCGACATCAAAAAGACAATGGCGATGCTACAAAAACATTTCTACTAGCTGAAACTTTGACAGGAGGCCAGCAAGTATATCAGGTCCTGCACTATTGCCAAACCAATCACTAAGAAACAGGGCCTGTACACCCCTCTTCCTACTCCTGACAGGCCATGGGAATCTATCTCAATGGACTACATGTTGGGCCTCCCATCCACTATGTGGGGAAATGATTGTGTTTTGTGGTGGTTGATCTCTTTTCTAAGATGGCGATTCCAATTGCCTACAATAAAAGCATCACAACAGAGGCCACTGCCAAGCTCTTCTTTGAACGAGTCTGGGAAAATTTTGGAATCCCATAAATCATTGTCTCAGATCGAGACAGTCGATTTCTCAATACATTCTGGTCAAGCCTCTTGTCACTATTGGACACCAAGCTCACCAAATTCAGGACCTTCCACCCCCAGAATGATGGCCAAACTGAGGTCGTGAATCGAATGATTTTGCATGTATAATTCAAAGCACCCTCGCACATGGGATTAGAGCCTTCCCTATGTCCAACATAGATACAACTAAGCCCTGCATAACTCAACCGAACATAGCCCCTTTTAGGTGGGGGAGGGATTCCAACCATTGGGTCCCATAGATGTTGCACTTCCCCTTGCGGTCACCTCAACCAACTCATCTCCTACTCCAACTGAAGATGACAAAGCCACCTGGTTCATTGAGCGGATACAAAACATCTGCCAACAGGTTCAAGATATCCTACAGAAGTCCAATGATAAGTACAAACAATGCCATGATCAACATTGGATGCCACATAAGTTTCAGGTGGGCGACAAATTTGGTTGCACTTGCAGAAAGAACACCTTACAGGACCCCATCAAAAGATTCTCCCACTCCGTTATGGGTTGTACACCATCGCCAAGGCCATGGGGGATAATTCTTTTGTGCTCAACATTCCTCCTTTTCTTGGCCTGCACCTAGTGTTCAACGTGGATCTCCTTCACCCTTATTTCCCACCATTATTGGACACCTCAGAAGTAGCAGAACAACTGACACCAAAGGAGCTCAACTCCAACTACATACAACAGGAATCCAATTATCATATTGTGGACACACATATCAAGGGCACTCGATAACAAAGGATCCAACTTTATCAAGTCGTCAAAGCAGGGCAGCTCCTGCACCAAGGCAAGTGGCTCACTTGGGGCCAGATTCAACAGAAATTTCCTCATCTGATGGGGGACCTCAATGCAATGGATATAATTTATTCCTAAGGAGGGAGGATTGATCTAGGTGGATATCAGTGGCCTCCCATATTTTCCAACTGGCTCAAAACAATTTTCTGGCAATTTTGGAATTCACTATTTTTAGCAGTTTTCATTTCCGGAGCCATTTTGAGACCCTAAATGTTGTTTTTTGGAAACACATGTTTTCAATATGTAAGTTCCTTCAATATTACACTAAATATTAATCTCCTCGATGATACCTTTCCAATGGGATATCATACGCCTGAAACGGAGATCGTATACAAAAGTTACGACCCCGGGAAGTTTATGTACTAACTTACCCAAACGAGGCCCACATGACTTTTGGTGCATCATCTCCTAGGGTTAGGTTTTTGGATGTCTAGGGTTTTTGGCATTCCTTCTTATTGTAAAAAGGACTTTAGAGCCTCATTGTAATGATATTCTTGCGAATGAGTGCAACCGTCACATCTCGTCTTAGAGATAAGTTGCCACCATTCCAGCAAGATTGTTCTGTTGCATTTTACAGTTTCAACTTATTTCGTTATTGAATAGAAAACCATTTTTACTGTATCTCTGTTATTTTGTGTTAAGCACCTGTTAATAATTTGTAGTCATTTCATTCTGCTCATAAAATCTGTATCAGTCGTATCAGAGCGGTCTGCTCCTTGTCGTCTTAATGCATGTCCCCAACGAGGTCGCAGTACAAAGAGTTGGGTCTCGAGCTTGTTTCTCTTGAGGAAAAAAGCTCTCGCACAGATAAGTGACCTCTCATGGAAGGAGAAAATAAACATGACTGGACAGGAGATCCTTTCAAATTTTTGATTGAGGAAGCCCTCACGCAATAGAAGAATGAGATGATGGATAGTTTCGCGCAAATTCTTCGGCGACTACCAACACGCAACGCATATTCTTCGAGCGGAGGCGCCGCCCCCTTCAAGGTATAAATAAACTTCGATATTCCTATATTTGAAGGTCAGATAGACACAGATGTTGTAGACAAGTGGTTGAATCTACTAGAAGGGTATTTTTCTATTGATAACTTTTCGAATAGAGAAAAGATTACTTTTGCACTCCTCAAAGTCATTCCCCATGTCAAAGATTGGTGGGAAACTTTCTGTGAGCAAAAGGAAACAAAGGAACCCTAATTATTTATAGTCATGGTCGCAGAATTCTTCAAGGATTCTATTAAGGAACAATACTACCCTGTCAGAAGTTATGATGACTTGTATACCAAATGGACCACACTACGGCAAGAAAGAGACCAAGCAGTGCCAAATTTCACAAATATCCTCCAAACCTTGCACACCAAGCTGGGTATCAAAGATTCAGAGTGACATCTAGTGCTCAAGTATCACGGTGCTCTGCATAGATACATCTTGAACAAAATGGAATTTCTGGACATCTCATCGTTGGGCACGACCTACCGATATGCTATCAAAATCGAGCAGAAGCTGAAACAAAAGATGTGACAATTTGGGCCTGGGAAATCCTCACACCAAAATCCAGGAAAGGGTGGCCCCAACCCACAAAACAAAGGACAGAGAAAAGATGGACAGTATCAAGACAACCAATCTAAGACGCAAGCAAAGAAGGACATCGGAAAGACAAAGAAAGATACCGGGAAGTGGTGCGACTTCCATAAGATCCCTTGGCATAACACTGTCGACTGTCGCTCAAAGGAATCGTTGGGGGACGAAGTGAAAGCCTCTGAATCAGATGTGGATTCTGATTTTGATCCAGAACTAGAAAGGGGAAGACAGATCATTGAAGCAGAAACCAGTGCCAGCGTTGCTACCACTAAGCTCCAACCTGGTGAACCAGACGAGCCAGAAGAAGGAGAGCACCTCTTCCATTAACAAATGTGGGTAAAAGGCACCCCACTATGTTTCATCGTTGATAGAGGTAGCCAGAAGAACCTCATATTACCAGAGGTTTTCAAGTAGCTAGACCTCCCGGCAACGCAACACCCACAACCCTACACCATTGGATGGCTCTGCCAAGGAAGAGATCTCCACATCAGCCAACAGTGTCGACTGTCGTACAACATCAAACCCTTCAAAGATGAGGTATTGTGTGATGTTGCTCCTCTTGAAGTTTGTGATGTTCTTTTGGGCCAACCTTATTTATGGAAACCCCACATTGTATATGATTCTAGGCCTCATAGTGTTATTATTACTTTGAACAGGAAATTGTACAGGATACCCAAGACAGTCCCACCTAGTGCTATTTCCTTTATCTCTGCTAAAAAATGCAGGAAGGTCATCTCTAAGATGGGAAAGTTTGTCTTCTTTGTGATTCGCTCTCAGAATAAGTGAAATATTATAGCCACATCCAGGGTCTCTGCGGTTGACCTCTCCACAGAGTAGAAACAAGTAGATAAGTTCATGGAAGAATACTCAGATATCTTCTCCTCACCTAACGAAGTACCTCTGCACTACTAGGTCAAGCACCCAGTCGATCTGACCTCGAGTGCACTGCTGCCCAATGGGTCAGTCTATCACCACTCTCTATTAGAGAATGAGGAGATCAAGTGACAGATCCAAGAACTACTCCATAAGGGGCACATCTGTCCCAGCTCATCACCTTGCGAGATCCCAATCATACTGGTACAGAAGAAAGATGGAACCTAGTGACTCTGCATTGATTACTGGCCTTTGAATAAAATCATAGTCAGAAACTGGTACCCAATTCCCCGAATTAATGACCTCCTTGATCAACTCACAGGGGCCAAATACTTCAGTAATATTGATCTAAAGTCTGGCTACCAAGAGGTCCCGATAGAACAGACATATGTATGGAAGACCACCTTCAAGTCAAAGGAAGGCCTTTTTGAATGGTTGGTCATGCCCTTTGGTTTGAAAAATGCTCCAACCACTTTCACAAGGATGATGGACGACATCCTATGACCATTCACCAATACTTTTGCAGTGGTGTATCTGGATGACATTCTCATTTACAACAAGACTTGGGCCGAACACTTGCAATATATTCAACAGGTTTTGCACACCCTGCGGAAGCACAAGCTATACACCAATTTGGAAAAATGATCCTTCGGCATGGACAGGGTCCATTACCTGGGATACATCATTGATCAACATGGCATACATGTGGATCTAGCCAAGATCCAAGTCATCCATGACTGGCCAGCCCCAACCACACTCACTAAGCTTCGGAGCTTCTTGGGCCTTGCCAATTTATACCGCAAGTTCATGTTAGGATTCTCCCATATTGCATAGGCCCTTAGACAAATAACCAAGGGTGGTGGTAAGGAGAAATTTGCATGGGGCCAGTCCCAACAACAAACGTTTGATGATTTGAAGTAGTGCTTGTTCTCAGCCCCAATACTTTCACTACCAGACCTGCAACAACCCTTTGAGATCGAGACAAATGCTTCAGACTACGTTGTGGGCATCGTTCTCACTCAGCACGACCATCGTGTGGCCTATCATAGTGAGACACTATCAGATGTTGTCCGTAAGTACCCTACTTATGAAAAATAAATGTACTACATTGTCCAAACTTACCATCAGTGGAGACATTACATTCTTGGGAAGGAGACAGTCATCCACAATGATCATAAGCCACTGTAGTTCATGCAGACACAAGGAAAATTGCAAAATGATTGCCATCAAAAGTGGTCCACATACTTGCAAAAATTCCACCTCAACATCAAGTATAAAATAGGAAGCACCAATCATGACGTTGACTTCATCAACAGACCCTGAGTCATGACACTTACCATGGTGATAGACTCTTGCGGCCATGAGACCTTCAGATGGCCCCAACTCTATGAGACAGACCCAGACTTCGTCACCACCTAACAAATGTTGGGTGCAAACGCAGTTCTCAATAATTTCCATCTTCAGGATGGGTTGTTGTGTCATCTGGGCCATATCTGTGTTCCATCAAGCGAGTGAGTGAAGCTGATCTTGGAATCCCACTACAGTCGCGATTCTACAAAAAAATTTCTACTGGATGAAACTTCAACAGGATGTCAACAAGTATATCAGGTCCTGCACTGCCTGCACTATTGCCAAACCAACCACTGAGAAACAATGCCTTTACACCCCTCTTCCTACTACTGATAGGCCATGGGAATCCATCTCAATGAGATACATGTTGGGCCTCCCATCCACCAAGCAGGGAAATGACTGTGTTTTTGTGGTGGTTGATCGCTTTTCTAAGATGGCGATTCTGGTTGCCTGCAAGAAGAGCATCACAGCAGAGGCCACTGCCAAGCTCTTCTTTAAATGAGTCTAGGTACATTTTGGAATCCCACAAACCATTGTCTCAAATCGGGACAATTGATTTATCAACATATTTTGGTCGAGCCTCTGGTCACTACTAGACACCAAGCTCACCAAATTCACGACCTTCCACCCCCAGATAGATGGCCAAACCGAGGTCATAAATCGAATGATTGTGCATATCCTTCGCATGTATAATTCAAAGCACCCTCTCACATGGGATGAGAGCCTTCCCTATGTCCAACATAGCTACAACTGAGCCCTGCATAGCTCAACCGACCATAGCCCCTTTTAGGTGGGGTTGGGATTTCAACCATTGGGTCCCATAGATGTTGCACTTCCCCTTGCGGTCACCCCGACCGACTCATCTCCTACTCCAACTGAAGCTGACAAAGCCACCTGGTTCATTGAGCGAATCCAGCACATCCACCAACAGGTTTAGGATATCCTACATAAGTCCAATGACAAGTACAAACAATGCCATGATCAACATCAGGCTCCAGATAAGTTTCAGGTGGGCGACAAAGTATGGTTGCACTTGCAGAAAGAATTCCTTACAGGACCCCATCGAAATATTTGCCCACTCCATTATGGGTTGTACTCCATCACCAAGGCCATGGGGGATAATGTTTTTGAGCTCAACATTCCTCCTTTCCTTGGCTTGCACCCAATGTTCAACGTGGATATCCTTCGCCCTTATTTCCCACCATTATTGGACGCCTCTGAAGTAGCAGAACAACTGACACCAAAGGATCTCAATCCCGACTACATACAACAGGCATCCAATGATCAAATTGTGGACACACATATCAAGGGCACTCAATAGCAATGGATCCAACTTTATCTAGTTGTCAAAGCAGGGTAGCTTCTGCACCAAGGCAAGTGGCTCACTCGGGGCCAAATTCAACAGAAATTTCCTCATCTGATGGAGGACCTCAACGCAATGGAGACCATTTATTCCTAAGGAGGGAGGATTGATCCATGTGGATATCGGTGGCCACACCACCTTTTCCAACTGGCTCAAAACAATTTTCTGGCAATTTTGGTAATTTACTATTTTTAGTAGTTTTCACTTCCGGAGTTGTTTTTAGGCCCTAAAGGATGTTTTTTCAGAAAACATGTTTGCAATATGCAAGTTCCTTCAATATTATGCCTAAAATTATTCTCCTCAACGATACCTTTCTAGCGAGCTATCATACACCTAAAACAAAGATTGTATGCAAAAGTTACGACCCCGAGAAGTTGATGTACTAACTTACCCAAACGGGGCCCACATGACTTTTGGCGCGTCATCTCCTAGGGTTAGGTTTTTGGATGTCTAGGGTTTTTGGCATTCCTTCTTATTGTAAAAAGGCCTTTAGAGCCCCATTGCAATGATATTCTTGCGAATGACTACAACCGTCACATCTATTCTCAAAGATAAGCTGCCACCATTACAACAAGCTTGTTTCCGCTGCATTTTACAGTTGAAGCTTATTTATTTATTGAATAGAAAACCAACTTTACTGTATCTATGTTATTTTTTGTTAAGCACCTGTTAATAATCTGTATTCATTTTTTTCTACTCATAAACTCCGGATCAGTGGTATCAGAGTGGTCTTCTCCGTGTCATCTTAGTGCATGTCCCAAGCGAGGTCGGAGTACAAAGAGTTGGCTCTCGAGCTTGTTTCTCGAGTCGGAGAAAATAAAGATGATGTGACATGAGATCCTTTCAAACTTTTGATTGAGGAATCCCTCACACAACAGAGGAATGAGATGATGGATAGTTTCACG